>JWJA01004960.1:0-16544 GCA_000812885.1 Lanzia echinophila
CATTCCTATGGTCCGTTCATCTTGTCGTTTGTATATTGGAAACAGTGGCGTAGGGAAGGAACGGTAAGCTACACGAACACTCACTGTAATGTGATGAGATTCGGTACTGTTGGTGAAGAAATCAGCACACCCCTTGCTCTCAACCCTGGAAAACAACGATTGCGACCCAGGGATTGGCAAAGATCATGTTGGCTCGGTTGACATCCGAGCCCGACCTCTTTCCGAATAGGATATAATTAATATATTTGGACCCAATGATATTTAAGTTTAAATTTAAAGGTTTCACAAGGGTTGGACCCAATTTCACCGTTTTGATGGTAATGTGCCTTATGTGCATTTCTCGGATGGTGCCCCCAATCAAATGGGGGTTGGAAATTGCATCTGATTCTGACATGACCTAGTACTAATATGGGGGTTCTTTTGTTCAGACCCCAATATTCTGATCGAAGGATGAAATCCGCGAAATTCGATGGTGATACTTCCATTGAGAATGGATCGTTCTGAACTTCGTATTAGAGGTTGTTTTGGGCAACACGGTGAGTTGTAAGTAAGGCGCGGGTCCTATTTTCGTAGATTAAATCACAATAGACATCTTAGAATTGAAATTATGAGTTAGCACTATACGAAGAGGGGGAGCCAATATTAACTGTGCCATATGCGGCTATGTCGACTTTTATTCGTGTTCTTATTTGCCTTAAATTTTCATATCTAAAACTTTGTATTATTCCCTCAAGAGCCAAGGCAGATCAAGCTGTAAGATCGTAAGACATCGGCATAATATAGACTTTAAGATTTCCAGCAGTATGGGCTTCTAGGGAGTCGTTGACCAGGAAGAGACCATCTAGTTGTGTTGTAGGATCCGATGTTATCGAGATGATGATTCTAAACCAATGGAACAGATAGAAACGAAGCGATGTAACTTACTATAGCTACTGCGGAAGGATGAGCCGGCCCCTAGGAGATCCTTTAAGGGGTAAATACAGTAGGTTAATGACATCTCCCAATCTTTTTCAATACCGGTACGATACTGATCATGTTATACGTTTTACCGTACTCGATACAATACCATCTCGATTTGAATTGAAGATATACCTTCCTTCAAAAATAGGTTGGCAAAATGAGAATGATGGGAAATATGGTAAGGTGAAGACATGAACAATTTGGTGCCTGAGTCCCAATGTCTCCCATTAACCTTACTCAGGTCAGGTTTGGGGAAACTGTGGGGAAAGCTTATTAGCCACCCCAACATAAACTATTCTCTTTTTGGCTTTAGCTCGCGTGCTCCAATCGTGCACCAAGCTTCTCTCCTCACTTCAAAATCGTATCATAAGATCTTAAGATCTGCAGTTACAATACGATACGACATAACCGTCATAACCTCATCTGTGAAGCATATATTGAGGGAGTTATAATACCTCATCATATAAACAGTAACTCGAAACTTTCAATTGTCGAATAAACTGATTCCATACCCTACAAAACAAATATCAACTCAAGCACTCAAAGTTATCAATGGCGCCACCAGCTAGAGCTATGTTTTCGTAAGTATATTGTTCAGCTCAACATTCTCAATGGAGCTTCTGCGTGCAAATTTCAATGTTGAATTGATACTTGGAAGCGGTAGATTGGTATTCTGCTAACATCATTCATCCGCAGACGTCAACGATTGCTTATCGGCACCATATTCGGCGGAGGAGCATTATTCGTCGCCATGAAATGGAAAGCTGTCATGCAAAGAAGTGAAGCAGCTAAACTCGCAGGCGCAAAGCCAGATTACGCAGTCACAATTGGACGAAGTGGTAAGTTGTGCTGCCGTTTGAAAAGCATACTCGAAAAATTGACTGACGGTGGCGGTGTAGGTGGAGGAATTTAATTGAGGGCGTCGAAGGATGATACGGATACGAAATTACGAAATTGGCAAAAGGATAAATCATCGGCGGGGCGTATGATAGATGAGCCAAAACATATACTTCTGGGATGATAAGGTTGCACACGCATAATTGTCCGACTGGGCCTTTGATAGAGCAGATGGTTGCTTTTTGGAGTTAGGCATTCCGTTTATAAGAGGACAGGTTACATCATGCAAGCATATCTACGATGTTTTTAGACAATGGGATGGCTCTTTTTTCTCTCTTTTAAGATGAGTGCTGATGCCTGCTGAGGGTATTATCGAAATCAACATGTATAGGCCTTTCTCAGGCCTACTTTGTTTTCTAACCACACAATGCCAGCATTACAAAGTATCAAATGTTGTTTCATTTGGTTTGTTGATGGGGATATCATTCAAATATATTCAGAGAATTAAAGTCTAGAAGTTTGAAGCTATATACAAAAGAGGACTCAAGATCTTCCCAAGTGGCCAAGTCTTGCCGCCGACTTTACCAACCGCACCAATCTCATCGTTCATCTACTTAAACGTAGGTGATAACAACCTTAGAAGCGCTCTCAATATCAACAGAGGTCAACACCGTGCCATCAGTACTCTCAAGATCCATTGTACTAGCATCGGTAATACCCTCACTAGACTCCGCCGTCATTGCAAGACAGTCGGTAAAAGTCACAGTTCCAAAATCGGCAAAGGGAACCAATTCGCTACCGCTCTCAAAATCTTCCACAATCCACTCCGCATTCTCACCGCAAAGCTGACTACTCGACGTCAAAGTAATGCTCGCCACTTTTCCCGTCGTCACATTCTCAACCATGGCAGTGCCACTGGAAAGAGTGGTAGCTTCGACAGTGGTTGTAATGGTGTCGCCAGCGCTGATGGTCAAGTCAAAATCGGAGGCGTAATCGGGGTACCATTCGTACCAGGCATCAAACTCAAGTTCGCCGGACGAGGTGACAATGAGATCGACGCCAGTTTGGAGAATGGCTGTTGAGCAAGTGTCGCCGTCAATACCGACCCAGACGGATGCAGCCCAGTAATCTTCGTTCGAGGCGCCGGAGGGTTTAGCGGGTGTAGGGACAACGAATGTTCCGGTTACGTTTTTCCACTGTATTTGGTTAGCTGGGCTTCATTCCTTATATTTCGAAATATAGCGTTGCAAGAGAGACCAAATGATGGATGAGGGTGAGATAATATGTCACTTACGGTTTGACCGGTAGGAGGACTCTCAATGATGACTCCGGACCAATTCTGACTGTACGAGGTATTGGCTTCCTCCGCAATCGTCTCGCTCTTTGTGATGGGTCCGCTCTGACGAATACGATGGCGACGTTCCATGCGACTGGCAACACTGCCTCTTGGGGCTGCGACTGCTGTTGCGACGAGCAAGCTGCTGAGGACGGTGGCTGTGAACTTCATTTTGGCTGATTGATTGATTGAGTGAGGGAGTGAAAGATCAAGGAACTTAAAAGCGGGTATGAGTGACTGGATGATTTTCTAGAAAGGTTGGAGATTGGGGATGGTGATATAGATAAGCAGTTTTTTAGAGTTGATGAAGAATGGATATCTCAGAAGGGGGGATCCCATGCTCTTATTTATTTGCATCTGATCTCCATACCGACGTATCCATGCTCAGCCTCGAACTTCACATAGAGTAGCTACCTACGCAGTTCACCGATGTTCATATCCATATCGACAATTCCATCTTAGTTACAACTGTCATATTACGTCTTGTTCATGCGTCCGCGTCCGCACACGGCGCACAGCCATCTTTCTCTTCGCAAATAGAACTAAGCCCAGTAAACGAAACATTGAAACATCATGCAGTATTTTAGGGATTTTTCACATGAGCAAACTAGAAGGAAAACTAAACGTTCCAACGCGTTCCAATTGATTTTTTTTTTTCGCAACGGCGCAGCATTATTACCCATGTGGCCATGAGTGGGATGCCCAAGGAACCACATGGCTTGTGCACCTCCTGATTTGAGAATGGAAACTCGTTATCTGAGGGAGTGGATCCCTGTCTTTTCTTTTTCTCTGGCCCGGGATCTGGGAGCCCTAGCCTAAGAAATACCTAGGTAATGCCGGCTTGGGACGTGGGCTGCTGGCCTTGGCATGATTCATGCTTTTCTGTTTGGTAAGTATGCTCGCAGGTTACTTCGTGCTTGGTAAAGCTTTCATCCGATAATTGAAGGTATTCATCTCATCTCTTTTTGTTTTGGTTATGTTGCTATGGTATATGTGCAAGAAACCCTGTAAATTATAGATGTGTTTTCCCTAAACTTCAATCCAGTACTGTACAATGTGTAATACTTCGCATGATATTCCCATTCGCCTTCCCATCACCGACGTCAGTGACATTTACCCTCAGCAGCGACTACTTACCTATCCACTCTATCATCAAATCAACTGATGCCGGCTGTACATGTGAATGTTGTAAAGCCAAAAGTACGGAGTGGGGTTACAGCACCCCTAAAGACTAGTTCGAAGAACCTAGCCTAGTGGCCCCGAGAAATATTTTTCTAGCCGCACCGGCAAGGGAAAATCTAGAAAAATAAATGAAGTCAAGACAAAAATAGCAGATCATGACTTCGAACCCGACGTGTTCACTACTGTGGTGGGGAATATTCGTGGGTATTAAGGTTATTATTCTGAGAAGTGGAGGGCGAATTAGTGGGACTTGTTATAGTCAGTGATAATAAGTTAATTACGTATTGTATTCCGTACATGCACTATTTTGGGTTTGGTTGTGCAATGTGTATCCACCTTTTGTTCTGAGTTAATTGCCGTACCATATGAGAGATATAGGTATGGATGGATTATTACCAGCCACGATAGGATGATGATGTGGAATGATGCGTGAGCACTGAGCCGACCGAGGGTACCATGATGAATAGAGGTTATAATGCTGCCAGCTAAGGTTGCTAGGAACACGCAGCTTACGAACCACCTATTTTTAGACGATGTTCTCCTGTTTTGGATTGAAGCGACAAAATGAAGGGGTTAAGTTCAAGTATATGCATTCTTTTGACTATAACAATACATAGAAGATTTTGCACCTGGCTTTAAAATACATATAGAACTCTATCGGAAGCAACTCGCAATTCGCAGCATTTAAGACAAGATGTAAATCTCATGATATTAAGTTTTTACAAATGAGAAAAGAGGGAATATCCCAATCTAAAGTTATCATGATGTGCGCAGTGGAGCCCATTGATTCATGGGTGAACCTTAAAAGGTTAATGCTTTCGGAATATGTGCGCAGATCAATTCGGGTGTTGTTCTTGCGATCGCGGTTTGGTTTTCCAGGACTGTTTTCTTTTTGATTATTTTTGTAAGAAACAAAATACTTGGTGCCAGATCAGGATGATATTCCCCTAGTGTTTGTCTCAAATTTGACCGTCATGAAAATTTACCATTCTTACAATATATGGCATTGGAATAAAACCTCTCCAGTCCAAATCCAATCAATATCATAAGCTAAGGCTGTTAACAGATGATTGATGTTCAAACCGAGTCCCACGGCCTACTAGTATCCAATACAGCTGATCACTGAAACAGTTTCGATTATATTTCCCATCTAACATTTGATATACACTGTCTGACAAAAAGTAAGAGGGCGTCTCACTAATAACCCATACCGTCTCTCTGCCTCAAGGTCACCCTACAAGGAAATCCATCTGCTGGATGGGCACTTCCCGAATCCACTTGATAGGCTCGCTCGCCATCAATCTCCTTCATACCATTCTTTGCTTTCCCCTCCTCACTAGAATCCCATTCTTCATACGCATTAGTCACCTCAAATTCCCTCATCACCGCGACCAAAATGATCTTCAACTCCATCATCACCAATGCCTGCCCAATACAATTCCTGGGGCCCGTCTCAAAAGGTCTCCAAGCTCCTTTTACATCGGGGTATAGTTCATCCCCAGGTTGTGCAATCCAGCGTTCTGGCAAAAACTCATGTGGACGAACCCAGGACGCAGGGTCCCGCTGGATTGTGTAGTGGAGTACGTAGAGCATACACCTGTCTGTGGGATATGAGTTTCCTTGCTCGTCAATTATGGAGTGACCTGGTTTTCCTTGTCGTACGCAGCCGGCTGGGGGGAAGAGTCGAAGTGACTCTTTTATGACGGCGGTGGTATAAGGGAGCCGGTTGAGAAGATTAGGGTTCTGACGAATAAGTGAGAGACTGGCTTTGATATCGCCGCCGAAGACAGAGTCATGCTCTTGGAGGAGCTTGGTGAGGGCATCCGGATTCTTGGAGAGAAGATGATACGTCCAGGTTATTGTGCTACCAGTGGAGTCATGACCAACGTAAAGAAGCAGCCGAATATTTTGCGTGGCCATTGTACGAAACTCAGGTGTCAGAGTGGTAATACCTTGGTTTGAGGGATCGGACATGTAATCTTCGAGAGCGAGGTCAATGATAGATTGGGATAGCCTGGTACTTCCATTTGAATCGTAGGTATGTTTTCCCGATTTCAATGATTTGTAAGCTTCGAAGCGTTTGTCGAGCTCGGTGTTGATGTATGCATCCATCTTTCGCCCATTGAGCCACTCCATCACAGGCCGGACAACGTTGAACCATTGTAAAATATTGACTTCTTGGTTTGTTAACTTACGTTTTACTTGATCCAACATAGTATCGGCTAGAGGATTGTATCCTGTTTGTGCATGGAGCTGTGTGTTTCTGAAATTCTTGTTAGCATGCACGATATCTAAATCCATCTTCGTTGGCGCCACTCTGATTCTGGATTCTGGTCCATTTTATCTTCTGATCGTCATTCGCCCAGAAGCCTCAGGAATCGATCCAGCGAAACACAAAAAGAAGAAATGGCATTTTACTTACAAAGCGGTCCTCCCGATGATATCAATCATGAACCTCAAGTTAGCATTGTCCATCCCAAAGATCTTTCCATCTTTCGCTTTCTTCCTCAACTCTTCACAGTAAACCTCCACCTCCTCAGTAACTCCATCCACCAATCCTCCCAAAAACGCACTACTGAATCCCCTGGCGAAATAACCCCTCAAAACCTTCCACTGTTCTACCTCAGTCGAAAACATATTTTCGCCCCCAGTCAAGCTCCAGAACCAGCTTCTCAACTGTCTAGGTTTCGAATACGAAACGGCGTTTGTAGAATGAGTGACCTGCTCAGCAAGGTATGGAGATGTGATCACGAGGAAAGGGTCAGCAAAGGGATATAGGTCGAG
Source organism: Lanzia echinophila (assembly GCA_000812885.1). Classification (NCBI taxonomy): domain Eukaryota; kingdom Fungi; phylum Ascomycota; class Leotiomycetes; order Helotiales; family Rutstroemiaceae; genus Lanzia; species Lanzia echinophila. The sequence goes on from JWJA01004960.1 coordinate 7,100, forward strand.
ATAGTAGGCGCCATTTGGAGCGTATTCCTTGGCGACATGTCCGAAATTGAAAGTTTTGACTGCATCGCTTGGGTAATGTGATCTCGTGGAGTCGAGGTGAAGGAGGTGGCCTACCAGGTAAGGGTGTGGAGGCATTGGCTAAGAGGTCGTTAATTGATAAGAATTTACGGTATATGAATTATTCTTAGAGAAGAGATTGAACCTACCAATCCTCGAGCTCTAAGCTCGCGGAAGAATGATCGCGCATTTATCAGTTTAGAGATGAGGTAGAGAAGGTAAGTGATGGGAACAAGTACAAGTGAATTGATGAGGATACCCATCTTTGCAAGGGTGTCGCCGGTTACGATGGGAATTCAATCTTCGAGATGTACTCAATTACATGAACAATATACCTAGTCGTATTTTCTCACGCGTCCATTGTTCGTGGTAAAGTTGGCAAATCACGGTCGATTAAATACAAATACCGATACCGTACGAGGTGAGGTGTGGGGCCTGCCTAAGTCGGTCGGACCTGCCGCCAACCAATTAAAATGATCTTTCCGTATGAAATTAGCCCAGGCACACAAGGCGCTTGCGGCGCAGTCTATTAGGTGGGGCGGCTTGGCTGCCCAGACGACATCTAAATCACTTCCGAAATCTTATGTACGATCGAGATTTTAGTCAGATGTTCCCAAGTCATTTAGGGGCTATATGGCAATATTCTATTTTACCGAATATCAAACAGTTATAACATCCATTAAACGTTATCTTTGGTTCCAGTTGTACAATGTTCAGATGTTGTGCTATGGCCCTGTTACTGCAAGATTAAGATGGGTTGATCTTGGTATGAAATTGCGCGCGCGTGATTATGTGTAGCTAATAGAATTAGTGATTTTTGCGCTACTTTTCAATAGCTGAAGGCCGCATTGCACCGAATTCCGAATCCATCTACCATCAAGCCCAGCATCGAAATCACAGAACCAGTCAAAAAGAAACTCCCCAAAACACGAGGTTTGAGAGACCACACCAGAACCCCAAAGAATTAAACTTTCACTTCTTCAAATCTCTTCTCTCCACTAGCCTCACCACTTCCGTGTTCGCTCTTCTCTCGAGTATCCCTGTGTCTCAACAGCGCCGCACCATGAATCTCCTGTTCAACAGCTTCTGCCTCTGCCACCCCACCCCGAACGTACTCTTCCTTATCCAAATCCCTGTAAAGAAAGTAGAACAAGACAGTAAGAAGCGTGCCCACGACAGCTGGTGCCACGAACGGCCAAATCAGATACGGATCTACGAGACTTGCCGTGCAGGCTTGTTGAATGGCGGCGCTCAGAGCGTTGGAGAAGAGATACATGGAGGTTACAAGACCTTTCATATTGGCCGGGGCTCTGGCATAAGCTAGCTCGAGGGCAGTGACGTTGCAGAAACATTCGGAGAGGGCGCCGATAGACCATTGGGGGATTTGCCACCACTAAGAAGATATTTGTTAGTGTGCTTTATTTTGAGTTGAGGATAATGTATGGGATAGAACTTGTTTATACTCACAATACTGATTGGAGCAACAGATTCGCCACTTTCAGCACAATCTGTGGCGTGGTATCCGCACGGTGCAGTCTCATAAATTCTCCATTGGGTGATAGCACCGATTACAGATGAAATAATAGCGATGATGAATCCGAATGATATTCTTTTAATAGGTCCGAAGTGAATACTGTGACGACGAAGGAAGGGATAGATGATATAGGAGATGATTGGAATGGCGACAATGATCGTGAGCGGATTGAAATTATTGAGAAGATCATTGGGTGCACCATTCGTGATCATAGCCGATCCTTGCGATGTGGCGATGTTGCCGATCTTATCATCATTTATGATGTAGACGGGAAAGAAGAGAAACATGGTGCAGGATTGGACAGTACGCTTGACGTCTTCGACGAAATTATCACTCCAGTCGATTTTTCTGCCTTTAAGTTCGCCAATGCCTGCAGCAGCCAGATGGGAAGGCTTGGCTGCGTCAAGGTAACCTTTTTTACCGAAACCTTTCAATCCATTTCTCCGAATCGCGGTGCCAATAACTCGGAAGAATCGACCAAGGTCGCTTCCCTGTGGAGGATACTTTACTAACCTCTTGTTAAGTACCCATAGTAAGGGGGGTAACATGAGGTAAACAATCAGAGGGAGGCCATACGCCAACCAAAATCCCACTCTCTTTTCCGAGTATGTGGTTGCGATACCGAAGAAAGCGCCGACATTGACCATTCCGTAAAATGCCAGGGCAAGTCTCTGAGCTGTAATTTCGGGGTCAATAATCACCCTCTCGCCAGTGGGAAGAGATTTGACAACAAGTCCTCGTTGGGTGTCTTGATCGAGGAGCATGGGTGAAACGTTGCTCTTGAATAGTCCTAAAATACTGGATCAGCACTCGTGAGGATTTGGCAGAACAGTCACTACTGATGGATAGCACCCATTTACCGATCCTTCTCAAACATGACCATTGCAAGCATACTTAGATTGATTGGCAACAAAGTCAACTGCAGCAGGAGTAATGATTAGGAGGAGATTATAGAACTAGTAGAAAAAGGCATTCCGAAGCGGCTCAGCCTGGAGAACTGCCTGGGTGTAGCTGGTGGCTATACTACTCGCCGATGACCTTTTGCCGACCCAGTGTAGAATTGAAAGCCTCAAGGTGTTTCAATATCAAAAAGTTTTTCGGATGTATGTCAAGCAACTACATACCGGAATGTGCAGACAGGAAAGGCCCACGGTGGACGGAACAAAAGAAGGTCTAACACATACCTGCTCCTAGAGCTAAGAGTAAAAGACCAATAATAAACGGTGCCATCCCATGGCCAGCTAGCAGGACGCTTGGTAAAGCTCCAATAACCAAGATGAGGTGGGCAACACCAAAAACAGCGACTCCAATGCAAATAACTTTGAAGCGTCCGAACTTTGTGTCTGCCAACCATCCACTACATCTCTACTTAGTACATGTCATACAAAAGCGATATTGAAGTGACTTGCCCCAGGATGGGAAGCGTGTAGGCTAGGAATTTGAATAAAAGATTGAAAGCGGATGAGACGGTTAGGCCTTTGCCAAGGGCGCCGGGTGTCAGTTGGGTTCCTGCTGGCGTCGCGCCAGCTCCATTACCACCCTTACTGTTCCTAATTAGCCTTCCATGTAAGCGCGAATGGATAGAAAATACATACGGGAGTGGAAACTGGACAAAATTGGAGAATACAAATTGGCAACCGTAATAGCTTGCGCGCTCCGCAAATTCAACTATGCAGATCATGTATGCGGACCACGGAATGGCGCCGGAGACTCGACGAAGAGTTGTTCGTTCCTCTTCTGTAGGTCGCTCGATGCCTTCGTGGTCGAGGTTGCGCGTATCGACCTGTACGATTCCTTCATGTATCTTTGCATCCAAGTTGTCTGGTGCGTCGGCATTCAGTCCAGTCTCATAGACTGGAACCGTGGTTAAAGCGTCGGTAGTGGTAGTATTCATGGTAGCTGAGAATATAGATCAGTCTTGTTACAAGTATAAGGAAGACCCGAGTTATTGATAGTATCGGAATGCTATATTCCACTCGGCAATAACGAGGGACGCAGAATTGAGGACTTTGACGTCCACAACCAAAGCGTACGGAAGTAACTTTGACTTACTTACAATGATTGCGAGAGTGTTTTAAAATTCCCCTATGGACTCTGTATTTGACACGCCCTTGAGACTGAGAATCATGTCGCCCCAAACAGGAAAACTGGAAGTAGTTAAATAATAAGATAATAGAAGAGAAAGATAGTTGTTAGAAAAAGAGGGGTAGGGTCACATCTCATGAATTCACCATGACCTTGCACATTGGCCGGTCACAGTACTTGGCAAGATTGTAGTTGAAAGCCACCCGAATTGTTTGGTGAAGTCTGATAAGGGAGATACAGAGTCGAGTAAAATGTAAGGAGGGTTACATCTTTTCATTGCTGCAACTATTTAGCTCAATTGATTGCTCAATTCATGCTCAAGCCTTCTAAGTATATCTGCACCCGATGATGTATTTACAAGGGTCTCGCAACCAACAACTCCACAGTGCAGCACGGCAGCTTAACAGACAAGGCCCCAGACTTCGGTACATTTTGTATTGAATTCGCGATATATCGCCGCGAAACCACCAATGCAGTTAAATTCGGGACCCAGTTATCCTATACAGGAAGGTAGAGGAGAGGTTGCCAAGCCCAAATTTTGCGTCGCTTGGCAGCCCATGTAACATAAAATGTGATTTGCGGAATAGAAAACTTTATAGTGTGACCTAACTTGGCTTTTATTGGCAAAGTGTGGTTTAGCGAATAACATTTAGATATGCTATCAACCTCAATATGGCGTAATCTGGGCAGCGAGGCCATCGTAACTGTTTATAATATCGAAGATCGAAATGATTCCATTGCAACACGATAGCAACTGATGCAAACTCGCCTGACTTTGAGTATGTTTGGTATCACGCGGTCGACGGATTGTGGCTTCCAATCTGTTAACTCGTCGACGTACAGTCTCGGAGCCTTGCCCAGCTTCATGTGGTTGGAGGTATACCTCATGCCACGCCATGATTGAGATATGAGGGTATTCCAATGGAGGTTCCATCTCTTTGTGATTTGTCAATATAGCAGGCCACGGGATCTTTAGCTCAGCGTGGCACCTGCCCTTCCAAATTAGTGTTCAAGAGAACTGTATAAATACAAATCTGGCGAATAATCAATTTGAGAAAGATTCACTATGTCGCGATGTTGGTGGATAACATGCGGTATAATGTATTTCAGCTGGCTATTATTTCGACAGTAGGACAAATTATAAGATTAGTGCGTTTATGGTCCTCCGATATCTCCGTATTGCAGACCTATTTAAATACGGCAACCATTTGGCTGCCAATATAAATTGTCTGACCTCATTCGCAGTTTTAGAAACTTCATTCCAAGCGAAAGGATGATGCAAGTGCAGTCCAACAAAGAATCTCATTTGCAAATGTGTATATGTTTCTGTTTCAATGCTCCCCACTTCGTCCTCAACATCTTTGCTATATCAGAAATATACGTCTTCACGAACAATATTTACTTCGTACTTTCCAGTTCGTCCTATCTCTGACAGTCACCGAACAAATTACTCAACCTCATTTTGCATAATGGCATCCCTTCTCACAGGTGGTACAGGGAAAACATCCCTCCACGCAGCCCAACATTTCCAAAATAAATCTCCATCTACACCTTTTCTCCTCGCATCTCGTCGCGCCATATCCGCTGCCCCAGCTGGAACTCATGCCATAACCTTTGACTATACGGACCCTAGCACCTATACCAATCCATTCTCCTATTTTTTTCCCGGCAATGAGAAGATTACAGCCGTATACCTCGTTGCTCCGGACGTACCAGACCCTGTTCCGCATATGAATGCATTCATTGATGTAGCCATCAAAAATGGAGTGAAAAGGTTTGTTTTATTAGGTGGGATTTCTTTCAAAAAAGGTGGTGGTCATATAGGTGGGGTGTGGCAATATTTGGATGAGTTGGGAGTGGATTATACGGTTCTGAGAGCTAATTGGTTCATGAGTATTTTGCAATTCCTATCTTTTTCTCCTTTCCGGTTCATGAATGTAAAATTCTTGATGCGAGCAATTGAATAGATAATTTAACGCAATTCCCACATCTGAAAACCATCAAGGAAGAAGATAAGATTTACTCCGCGATGGGAGATGGCAAAGCACATTTCGTTGCGGCTGAAAATATTGGGAGATTTGCATTCATAATGCTCACAAGCGAGACAGCGCCTGAGCACGAGTATAGAATTGGTGGACCGGAGATGTTGAATTATGATGAAGTACATTTTCCTTTCCACCCTTCTTTGTATCATCTTCACATATGCATAGCTGACTTGAAATAGATCGCAGCAAGAATGACTAAATACCTCGGAAGAGAAATCAAGCATGTCAAGCTAAGTGTAGAAGACAAGATTAAAAAAGATTTGCAAATGGGTATACCGGAGAGCTACTCTCAATTTATAACACGATTGGAGGTTATGACTGCCAGCGGCGAAATGCAAGAAGACAAAGCAGATAGTACGGCATGGACTTTTGATAAATGGATTGCGAACAGTAGCGTAAATCTGAAGGATATTTGGGCAAAGGTAGAATAGCTGGGACGACCAGAGCAAACGTCGTCATCATCTTTAGCAGATGTCGAAGTCGACCAAAAAAACTGAAGGAGATGGGATGGAACTATAAAAGGCAGTCATTGGAGCATGGACGGAAGGAAAATTATAAGCCAAAGGTCGCCAAGGATTGCTGAAGTCATGCGTAGGATTCAAGCTGCCTCTAACTTAAATGGAGACGAGAGATGATTTGAATTGGCAATAATCATTTTATTTAACGGTAAAGTATTTCGTACGTCGAGATCATGTACCAGGCATTCTAGGGAAACTCGAGTGATTTTTTTCATTTGTATCGAGTCTGATTGGAAGCCATCGGAGATGATTTTGTTCATCTGCAGTCCAAATTTGATTGAGAAGCAAGAAATTTTCCGAGGTAAGGTATGCACCAATATCCAGCCATCATTTGCGTAAGTGATGATCACATTTTAAATAACGAAGGAGATTTTGTTGGTTATTGCAAGAAGATGCATTCCGAACCAATTGGTTGAGCTTGATATGACCCATCTATATGGTTTTCCATTGAAGTTCAAAGCCCCGCGATTCCAGGTGGCCCAGAGGCATTTATTTAGATGATCCCGCCATGAAGCGACAGAAAACAGCTGTAGAGCCGGCGACCACATCTTTCGAATGTGCTTACAGTGATTGTGACTATACTTCTAATATAAATTCAATATTTACCTATCTTGGTTACTATTAATCAAACGTATGTTCACGGGTACAGTATATATAATTTTATTGATACTGTTCGGCTCCACACCGAGAACAATTTATTCTTCCTATATAACACACTTGCCAACCATCCGGGATATTTTTACCGAATACCTAATAGCTAATAGCTACAGGTATTACCTATGACCCCTCGAAAAACTCTTTAAAGCTTGCTTTTAGCTCACGAGCAGCCTCCTCATCTCCAGCGTCACTCCGCCCCCACAAATTAGCCACCGCCCAGAACTTCTCCTGCCACGTTCTGCAGCTCCAGGAGGATATAATGATGCGTTGATTACTGACCGACTTGAACCATGTCGTATCACCCGCGATCATGTCCTTCATTTCTCTAACCAGCTCGTCAGTCAGCACGCCCTCCTGCTCTAAAAGTACAACGGTAAGATGATTATAGATGAGCAGCGACGTGAGAGGAATTCTGTGATTTTCCGCCGCCGTTCTCAGCTTTTCGTCGACGATAATGTGCCATCCAGAAGACGGCTTATAACCATTAATATCAATGCCGTGTGTAAGGTAGAAAAGACCACGCAGGAGCCTACGACGCATATCGCTGATATACTGAGAGGATAAGTCAGTGAGACAGGCCGTGCATGCACATTCGAAACCCAGAATTTCACGGCGCTCCCGTTTAGTCCTGCGGTCACACATCGGCGCATAGCAGGATGTGATTTCTTCCTCAGCAGCGATGTCCTTCACCGCGCGCCTCTCGAGGATCGTCGGATCGTCAGATGGACTACCAACTGCGGAATTGGGAATACATGCGTGATTGAAGCGCGACATAAGCACGAATACGCCATATGTGCCGCCCGATTTGTGAAGATCCGGGTTCACGAGCTCGAACTGGTTGTTTATGACGACATCCTCTACGCTTATGTGTGGCTCCCAGAGCAGCTGGAATTGTTGTTTTTGCCAAGAGGGCATGTTTTGCATTGAGCTCAGGATGACTTGGCCTGTTGTTTCCGAGGGCCTCTTGTGTACGATGAAGAGGGGATGCTCGAGTAAGAATTTGGTTCCTTTCGGGATGGGCTGCGTGGCGAAAGCGCCCCATCCTCTTCCGGTGGGGGGTTTGAATTCGAACGGGGCGCTTTGAGGGATATCGAGGTGTGTGTAAGCTGGAGAATTTAGTATCGTGTAGGAATAGCTCTTGGAGAATTTGACCTACGATGAGTTTTGGGCATGGCGATTTAATTTGAGGAGACAGAACGAGAGAAGCTTTGGTGCGGAAGTCTTGTTTGTACATACACTTTAGTGCATGGGCTGCAGAGAGAAATTAAATGTGAAAGCCAGCGTTACCAACGTCTGGGGATCTGGTCACTTGTATGTTGCGGATTGCCCGACCGCATATGGGTTCCGGTTTCAGAAATCGTTTGCCTATCTAATACCCACCAACGAGGTGCGGGTGGTGCCTTTGCTTAATTAGTGCAGGTTGAAAGTGGGTTCACAAGTGTTTATTACAGCCTACCATATTTTATTAGCTATACTTGCCTAGATTCTTATCATAAGAGCCATAGACTTTCTTTTTTTGCTTATGGGTACAGGTTTGGGTTCATAAAAGTGGCTTGCCTGCAAGGTGCGGGAGCAGGATTCATATTGATTAATAAGTATGCACATAGCCGTTGAATCCATGTGATTGGAGTAAGCATACTGAGTTTGGGTTTGATATCGATGCTGCCTTGTTGCAAACGCAGCTTGACTGGCCGAGCGAGTCTTCTAAGCCAATCAAATCATATTGAGTCTGAGATATGCATGTATGATATTGAAATCTTTTCTTTTCTTTTCTTGGGCTGCAAAAATATAATAAAATCCATTTCACGTGCTCGAATTTGAGCAAGAAAAGGGTGCAATCTATCGAGAAAATTGGCAGTCTTCAAATAGATTTCAACCGTAATCTAGGAAAATAGTAGACTAGCTACCTTATATTTCAAATTAGGCAGTTTGTTCCAGGATTGCAGTTTAATAGTACTCCACAGAACTATTCCCCTTCCTTATACAGCTAATAAGACCCCGAAGTGAGGTTCAACAAACACTTCATGAATTCATATTTTCGATTACTCGTCGAGAACTCTCCCAAAATGAATATAAAGCATACAAGTCTGGAATGCAACTCCCAGTATCAACTACTTAATCAAAAGTCACATCTTATCTTCTCCTCAAATCTGTGGCCCGAGATTTGGAGGATGAAAGAAAGATCCAAGGCCTACGTTTCAATAAACCTTTAGTCCTGCACAAGCCCAGCATTCAAATACCAGTTCAGAACCGGGTTAAATTTAGACAGTACGACAGTTGAGGCCATTGTATTTCTGGCGGCAGTAAAGCAAACAATCTCCAAGACCAGCAGCAAAAAGGACCAAATACTGAAAGACGAGGAAAGGCAGAAAATTCTCCTTTCAAGCAGTGAATTTGCGTGACTTTCAAGAAAACATCGGTATTCAATCAGGAAATAAAACTTGAATAGATATTCAACTTGCATCGTGACGCTTTCTCTATCTAACTATCTAGATTTCACCAAAAAAAGAAAAAAACAACACCCATCAAACAACCTTCTCCGCATCCAA
>JWJA01004961.1:0-16022 GCA_000812885.1 Lanzia echinophila
TGATTCTAATAGGCAAGAACTTTGTAAAATCTTCACCTTTGAAAATTTCAGTCTCACCACTACCTCCCACACATACTACCCGTTAATATTCTCTCGATATATATATACATACACATACATACATATACTTTTATTCTACTTATTTACTTTAATCCTGCGCGTATCAAATCCAACTTAAATACGCGTTTCAAACAACAAACGATCAAAGGAAAAAGGAAGAAAAGAAGAAAGCAAGAAATATTCAATCCGTTGCTGTCGTGATCTGCGAATATAGACGCGTGTTTTCCTAACAACTTTGAACTTCACTACCAACCCATTTCGCTTATCACCATTTTTGGTTGGTTAATAATAAGAATAGGAAGGGAAGGGGAAAAAATAGTCAAAACTTGCGACCCTTTTAAAGTTTCCTGATAAGTATTACGATATTACGATACATTCACCTTTACTTCACGATAAATGATCTTGGTCTGTTGAAGAATAATTATATCCTGTACATTCGATCTTAATCACCTTTATCGAATTCTACACCATTACCATCAAAACAACACAATATACTACCTTATCCTCTTGAATATTTTGTCGCAACGAAGGAATAAAAAGAGCCATGGCCAGCTCACCTCCAGAATCGCCCCAGGTGACTCTTCCTCGGCCGGCGAGCGGGATGATACGACCTCCGAGAACAAACAGTCGAATGAGTATGAGCAGTAAACATGGTGGTAGTAGAGCTTCAGATGAAGACGGTAAAACATCAGTGAAAGTTGGTATGTCAACAATCTTAAAGTGTTTATTACATCTGCCTCAATTTCATGCTAACGCAGCTGCCAATTTGTAGTTGTTAGAGTTAGACCACCACTTCGACCAACGGATCCCGGTTTTGAACTCATTCCTCAGCGATTTCAACGACCTATGGTACACGTTACATCACCTACAAGCTTAGCAATTGATTCTCCGCAAGGGAAAAAGATATTCGTGTTTGACAGGGTTTTCGGTGAAGACGTAGATCAGGAAGGAATATGGGACTACTTGGTTGAGAGTACAAATACGTTCATCCAAGGATACAATGTCTCTATGCTGGCATATGGGCAGTCTGGAGCTGGAAAGTCATTTACTATGGGTACTTCGGGACCGATAGAGCAAGGAAAATTAGACATAATGGGTAAGTTCGAGATTGTTGTACTTTGTCCGAGTTCAATTGGCCACACTACATCCGACTGTGTAAAAAGAAGAGAGAACTGATAATTTGATCGATCTAGGTGTCATTCCACGTGCGGCTCTTGCATTATTTGAGAAACTCGACGGCGGGCCACAGCAGAAATCCAATCGGAACTCCATGACTGGCCTAAGAACGCCCACGAGGTATTCCACGTTTCCCGCTCTTGTGCCCCAAAAGGAGAAGAACTGGACGATGAAGGCGACTTATGTAGAAATTTACAACGAGCAACTGCGAGATTTATTGGTTCCCGAACATACACCACTTCACGAGCGAGAAGTTGTTAGCATTCGAGAAAACACAAAGGGGCAAATACTTCTTACAGGTTTACACCAAGTTGAGGTCAACTCTGTGGAAGATCTTATGGAAGTACTGAATTTTGGGTCCACGATTCGCCAAACGGATGCGACCGCGATTAACGCCAAATCTTCACGATCTCATGCTGTGTTCAGTTTAAATTTGGTACAGCGCAAACCGAGAGGTACACAAACTTCTGATAAGAGATTGTCCATCCCACTCGATGCTATGACTGGTGGGGAATCCATGGTTACAATCGACAGCAAACTCCATTTTGTCGACTTGGCTGGTAGTGAGAGGTTGAAGAATACCGGAGCTCAAGGTGAACGAGCGAAAGAAGGTATCTCCATCAATGCTGGTCTCGCCAGTTTGGGCAAGGTCATCTCACAATTGTCGTCCCGTCAATCTGGATCCCACGTGTCTTACAGAGACTCGAAGTTGACTAGATTGCTTCAAGATTCACTGGGGGGTAACGCAATTACTTATATGATAGCATGTGTGACTCCCGCCGAGTTCCACCTTAGCGAAACTTTGAATACAGTACAGTACGCACAACGCGCTCGTGCGATTCAAAGTAAGCCTCGCATTCAACAAGTTTCAGACGAGAGCGATAAACAAGCTGTCATTGATCGGCTGAAGGCGGAAGTCGCATTCCTAAGAGAACAAATTAGAAGCACCGAAAGCGGGGGTGATCGTCGTGGTAAGACTACTAGCGAGAGGCCTGAGCGACAGAACGAGCGGGAGGTGGAACTTCAAAACCAATTGCTGGATGCCCAGGAAGGTTATACGGCACTCAGCCACCGACACGCTAAATTGATTTCCGAACTAGCAAAAGCTCGAGACGAAGAAATTGCTGGTGATGAAAATCGCGAACATACGTTGGATGAAGAAGCCACGGAAAGACTAAAACGCTCGAACAACTTTCAAGAAGCGGTTGACCAAGTGATATTGGAGTACGAGAAAACAATTCAAAGTCTTGAACATTCCCTTTCCAATACTCGATCGTCTCTATCCAATACTGAAACTGCTTTATTGGAGAAGGAAACACAGTGCGCATATGCTGAGACAATGAATACACAGCTGACAGCTCGCTTGCAAAAACTTGTCGATCGGGAAGCTAATACCGAAAGTTACCTCCATGATTTGGAAACGAGGCTAGACAGCCATACGTCAGGCGATGAAAAGAATTCCTCCATCATCATAGAGCTTCGCAAAGAAATCGCTCGCGTCCGGGAGAATGAATCGACTTCTGAAGATTACATATCTACCCTCGAGGAACGTCTAGCCGAGGCTGATCAAGATGCGGAATTGATGCAACGTGAGCTTGAACGATTAGAGCATGTCATCGAACGCCAACGAAGTCTTGGAAAGTTGGATAATCTTCTCTCTGAATTAGACAACATTCAAGACGGCAAAAATGGAGAGCCCGAAGTGAAGGGTATCAACGGCAAACGAACTACTCTCGATATGGCCAGACACCAGAGCTTTTTAAGACAGAGGAATCGGCAAAATGTTATTTTGGAAAATGACAAGGAAGCTGATGATGTTTCGGTACGCCCTGCAAATGGCCACAGACCTGAGGTGGATGGACCTGTCGATCATGGAGAGCCCATTGAATATGAAGTTGAAAGAAAACCCCTCAGTGAGGAACAGATTGACGGCCAATATCCTCCACCAAGCCCGGCGCAGTCAAAATTTGTGGAGGACAAACTTGATAGTGTCACCCGAGAGCTTCTTGATCTCCGAGTAGAGCATGAAACCACAGTTGGTGAATACGATTTGCTCTCGGCCAAATATGAGGAGGCTATTCGTACATTATCTGAGCTTCAGGATGCTGTTGATGAAGCACGCCATGCGGGTCCACGTGATTCTATACTTTCCGTATCAACTACGAGGCCGGTTTCTTTTTTAGCAGACGCGAGGGTGAACGAGCTACTAAAGGATGGAGGACAATACTCATCCTCGCGATCGCTCTCATCGGAATTGTCCTCAGTTGGGGAATTGCCCAACACCTTAGAACAATCTGATGCTGAAGCCATGACCAAGAAATCCGATTCAGGAGATGCGCCTGTGCAGGAGGTCAATGGTGAAGCGACAGGAATGGAGGCTGAAAGCTTAGAAAGGCTCGATGCTGAGAAGGAAGAAGCACAGGTGGTGCTTGCCGAGAAATACGTTGCTCTGGAATCCGAGCACATAGCTGCTCTTGATCTTGTTGAGGAGCTCAAAGCTGAGGTTTACAAGGTAAAAATGAACAACGAAGGGTTATCGTCACCACGCGCCCCTACTCCTGTGATTCGTCGCAAGTCGAGTCAGAATGTGATGATCATCGATCGGGCGCATAGGTCATTTGCTTCATTACGAAACATTGCGACAGACAACTTCGAAAATAACCCCGATGTTATGGCCAATTTCGAGTTGAATTTGAATACCGCCATGCACGAATTACACACTCGCTCAGAACGAATCCAGGAGCTAGAGGCAGACATTACAACAACCAAGAAGGAACTTGAGACTAAGTCGACCATGATTAATGGTCTGACTAGAGAGCGTACAAGTATGAAGTCGTCGCCTATGGACATATCAGTTGTCTCGACAATGCAGAATCAGTTACTCCAGAGTGAAAATCAAGTTAGGATTCTTCAGGAAACACACGGCGCACGCGAGAAAGAGTTGCTTGAGGAGGTTGAGTCTCTTCGAGCATCCCTCATCACTCACCCTGTTACCAATGGCGATTCGGTCAACAAGTATATCAACGGTGATGATCATGATCAGGAGAACAAGGTTGCGAAGTTAGAGGCCGAGTTGGCAAACTGGGAAGGAAGGCACCAGACTGCTTTGGAATCTATGCAAACCTCGCAAAAAGACTTCGAAACTACAATCTCTAAGCTTGAAAAGCAATTATCATCTCTTGCTACGACTGGTGAACAAAGTACTAGAGAAGTTCAGGAGTATCAAAACAACATTGCGGTTCTGCAACAAGAAGTTGAGGAACATAAGGTAGCAGTTGCTACTAATGCTACCCGAGTGGCGGAGCTTGAGCAAACCCATGCTGCTATGCGTGAAGAGCTCGATGAAGCTTTGAAGTGGAAAGGTATTTCAGCGGCAGAAATCGAAGGACATAAGACTCTTGTCTCTAGATTGGAAGAGCAGATTGCAGAACACGAGAACGTTGTCAAGACCCACCAAGATGGGCTCGCTCTCTTACAAGCCAACCATGCCAGAGATATTGAGGAGATTCACGCTAGCACCCAGGCAGAGCATGAGTCTAAGTTGGCAGACTTGACCTCTAAGCACCAGGAAAGCATCGACGCACTAGAGAGTGAACTCACTGACGCGCGGGATGATCTCACCAAGATCGCGACTCAGGTTGCCTTTGCGCTTGGTGTAGATGTCAGTACAGAAAAGCTCCAAGACAGGATCACGGATCTTATAGCTGGTCAGAAAGCCTTGGTTCACGAACAGACCAGATCAAGCGAACTTGAGAAATACACGACAGAGCTGTCGACGATTAACGACACCATTATGAAAGAGCTTGAAACAGTCAAAACCGAATTAGCCGAGCTTTTACTTACAACATCCCAGGGAGCTAAGCTTAGAGATGAGAATGCTACTGTTGCAGAACAACTGGCTGCTTTGAAGAAGGAAATGACGGATTTGGAGACCAAGAACAAGAAGAACTCAAGGCTGGTTGAAGAGCTTGAGGACCAATTAGCTACGAATTTTGATGAGCACCAAGCTGCAAATAATCGCCTTTCTACTCTCCAAACCGAGCGAAACGCCAAAATCGACGAAGCAAACAACAACGCTTTCCGCGCTCAAAGCGAGTTGGATGCGGTCAAGGAGGAATTCGCAACTCTTCAGGTAAGTCTACGATTCGAAACGAGCAATTTAGATTCATACACTAACGTTACAATAGGCCAAATTTGAAGAGGTTCTGCAAACTGAACCTAGTCTTGCTAAGCGTTCCAATTCGATCACTTCTCAACTTCACAAATCTGCATCCATTACTTCCCTCCCATCGCCCCCTCCTGCAATTCCACTGCCACCTCTTCCAGGAAGCCTTGCTGGAACAGTCGGCGCGCCTAATCAATCAGTTCCTCCCACTCCAACCCAAGGAGGTTTCAATACCCGCAATAGCAAAGACGCCGGTTCCAATCAAATCCATGAAGACCAAGAAGCTCGTATCCGCACCATTGAAAAACACCTATTTGCCGAAAAACAACTCACAACCACACTCGAAGAAGCCCTTACGGACCTAGAGCGCCAAAGCAACAAAGTCAAAACCGACTGTGATGCCTGGCGTCGTCGTGCTACCGAACTAGAAACTGAACTGAAGGCCGCCGAGGAGAAAGCCAAAAACAACGATACAGAGAAAGAGAACAGATGGAGCATGATGCAAGTTGAAGAGGAGAAACGAAAGAGACGTGAAGCAGAGCTTGCAAGAGCTCATTTGGAGGAACGTATGAATGCTCTTAGTAGCAAAAAGAAGAAGAAGGGCAGCTTGAATTGTTTCTAATAAGCTGTACATTACGACCTATTTACGCTCAGGACTTTCCCGGTATCGATTCCAAAGATAAAAACCTTTCCAACGGACAGCCCATTTACGCCATCACTATTACCCCTAAAGCCGCTTCTATTTCACGAAACTGAATATCTCTTCCCGCCACGCCATCCGCCATGATATCCCACTCGCGATAAATCATATACTCGGAAACCTACATGCACTGCATTTACATTACATATTTTATCCCACCAATTTTCTTTATACTTTAACGTCATCACATTTTTTCACGAGATACCAGACTTTTCTACTTTTTACTCTTTTCTTTCGCTTGCTTGACTTTTGTCTTCGCGATGGTGTTTCGGGAGCGGGAGCGATATACAATTCAAAGACGAGATGAGATGGCCTCTGCTAGTTAATGTAGCGCAGCTCAGCCTTCTTTTCTTCTTCATCATAATTGCTTACACTTCTATTCATCGCGCTTTTTTCTCTATTGGCTCGTACATTATAATGCGAAAAGTAATATATTTATTCTTCATGTGATATGGGAGGGTGGTTTGGGATTGGGTTTGGAGTCGGCGGCATGATTGAATCGATGGCTTCGGGGGTGGCATCGCGAGTGATGGGCGATTTCCTGGGGAGACGGTGGAGATCTGAGGGGGATAGAGGCAAATTCTAGGTGTTCGGGGAAACGGGAAGACGAGGATAGAGCGTGCAGTGGCTGGCACTGGTAGTGGCGGGGGAGGATAATGACAACATTTGATTTGCATACAATGGGTTGCTTGCCCTATTGGATTGTTTTTTCATGGCGTGGGGAGAAACCTGGAAAGCGTCACGTAGATGGGGAGGTGGTGAGAAGCGGATATGATAGTTGAGAGAGAAAGACCAATAGATTGATGATTCCTTTTCATGTTACTGAGTATATGTTGTGCATTGCCTCAGGTATTGACATTCGCCTCCGTGCTTTTGAGTCCATGTTCCATTGGAAGACGTGAAGATTTTCATTAGGCACAGTTTTGTGAATGGTTCTTCATTTTTAAAACCCATTATGATTTTACAAGTATTGTGGGGTCGTCGCAAGTCTATCTAAGCTCAGCCAACCCGGTCAGCCCAGACCGCTGAACCGGATTCCCTTTAACCTGTACGAGCGAAGTACAGTCATAAGAGCGCACTTTATTTAGATCCACTTGGACTTCAAAATGTGTTCTTTCCTCGCCCACTATAGGATCAGTCTACCATCATAAGTAAGAGATGAAAACCATCTACAACACAACATACCTATACATCATCTGGATTCCACTCCGACATCCCCACTGGCATTTTTTTCCCAGTCCGGAAATCATTCTATGCGTCATAGATTCGGGGTGTTTCATAGGTTGTGATCATGTAGGGGAATCAACTTCCTTGCAATTACATACGCATGTTTCAGTGGTTTGGGGGTTTGGGGGAGGAGGAGGTACAGTATGATCTGTGTGGTGTTACGTGGAATTTGCCTTCTACTTGTATTGCTGTGGTTTTTTGGGGTGGTCTTGAAATATTGCTGGGAGTTTATTGCTCTGGCATTGGAATGGTCTGATCCGCAGGGGAGTTGATCCTTTCAGGATGCTTCATATGACCATCTTGGAGAGATGAGCGGAATCAGTTATTCTGATATCACAGAGTCATAGTCTGAGTGTGAGTCGGTCTCTAGAACCTTCCATCGACTGACTGAGATAGGTCGTGCAAAGAAAATGAGTTCGTACATCCTCAACTTCTTGATCACAGGACCCCCGCATAAATTGTTTATGCAACGCGATCTTGGCAATACCATCTTTTATGATTGATTCTATGAAGAATAGTACGAATGGCGCTTATTCTGAATTTCTGATAGTGGCAATGCAATGCAATCAAGGTATTGTAGTAGCTGTTGAACTTGGTGTACTCGAAGGAAGAACGGGAGAAGTCCGTTCCGGTGGGAATATCTTGTAAGATGGTATGCTCGCGTTGTACAATAGAAGGTTGGAGAAGAAACTGCAGGTCTCCATGTATGTCTAAAGGATATATGTGACACCCGCTACTTTCTGCATGTATACAGACTCAGGCTGCATTAGGAGTTTGTATTTTACGACGGAGGTTTCTCTTTGCTCGGGTTTTGGTGCCGTGTGTACTTAGATTTCTTTTTGCCCTTCTGAAAGAAAACCTTCGTCGATCTTACCATTCATAGAGTCTTTAAAATCAGGCCGGGAGATTTTGCATGGATAATCATGGCCTTGAAGGTTGTGCTCGATAAATTGGATATGCAGTGCTATCTGCAAAGCTTTCTGGACGCCGGATTCGACACTTGGGATGTGCTGAAAGATATCACGGAATCGGATATGTAAGAGATCACCGAGATGCAGAAATTCGAAAATCAATGTATTACTGTATACCGAGAAATATTCTGATTCTAATAGGCAAGAACTTGATCTCAAGCTAGGACATAGAAGAGTGTGTTCTTTCTCCGCACGATTAGGCGTATATGTGCTAATAGAAAAGGAATAGAAACTCCAACGAGAAATCGCAACATCCCGAGGTTGGCCACCGAATTCGCCGCTGGAACCGACGGTCGTTTGTTGTGGGGGTCAGAGAAGAGCAGATGTTAAGGTGAATGAAAAGACTCGGTTTTGAAATGCGTGGGGAATGGGTACTGTGCTGCTTGGTTGTGAGATGTTTGGAATAGGGATCTTGTGCTGATTGTTTTGTGTGTATATATAGCAGAGAGATTCGGCAATGTTGCCGGTTATTAGGGAGCAGCTGGGTGTGATTGGGGGTTTGGATAAAGGTAAGGAGCTTGAGTTGGAGATCTTTGTCTTTTCCTGACTGGCTGGAGAGTGTGCTGATGATGGATTTTAGTTCTGCCTAGTCGCCCTCATCCGTAGAAGATTTGTACTCGCATAGATATCTTGAGATGCATGGATGAAAATATGGATGGATGGATCAATGGAGCCTCCTCGTTACAGTTATAGTGACGGGTATTGTCGTTTGAGTGAATATTTACTTAATGTACCGCAAACAAGCGCTGGCTCATTGAGTTTTGATTCCCTGGATTGGTGAATTCTGGTGATGGAATGAGGAGAGAGGAAGTGATTAAGAACATGTTAAATGAATATGAAAAATATCAGATGAAAACAATTTTCAGATGGAAAATGGTGGTTGAATGGAGGACGAGAAATTGAATATGAAGTGTAGAATGAATATGGCATGGAAATTATGAGATGCAACGAATATGCGAAAAAGCACCTTCAGATGAGGAAGTCAACCTAGCTGTCTGTCAACCAGACAGCTGCCAAATATATTGAGATCATCTCAATGAGATGATAATTTGTAGATCTATCCATTCAAGATCGGCATGCTGTATAGCCTCCTCCTGCCCTGTGCATCCATGCTACTGAGTGACCCACTCATAAAGCTTCTTATTGGTTTTTCATGCAGGCGCTTCCGGAATGTCTAGGTTCACTGGCCCAGGAACAGACACCAAGTTTGGATACGCTTGTATTTCGAACTTCCATGTGGTTTGCATCTTGATATCAATATCATTTGCATCTGGAATAGATCGTCTATTTGGCCAGCGAATATTTCATGCATGTATTTGACATTCAACAGGCTGTGTACTAACAGCACACGAAGGAGGCTGGCAATGATGGACGCACTGTAATCGTACTGGAGCCGTTCTCGATAGAGCGTCTCTCGGTTCACTAGAATGCCGTATCTATTTTTTCCGTACAACCAACCCAACATGGTTTTATATCTTTCACAACTTTTCAACCACAAGGAATTTGGGATTTTTTAAAAGTGTAAATGAAAGGGCGCGGTCGTATTACCTGGGTTTGATATTTGGAAGTATCATTTTGCAAAGTTGAAAGACTATTATCTCAAAGGTAGAATCCTATGTAAGACCCTCTGGAAGATCTCGCATAAATGAGCCAATCAAAAGTGCCGTAAGTGGGGGTCAATACGTAGCCTCTGGACTGCTAGCGGGTAGGGGTTTATACGAGCTTAAGCTCAAGCGAAGTAAGTGCCGGTGTATAGGTGCATGAGGATCCAACTGATAAGGCCATGTGGTTGTGGTAAATTGTACTGAGCTCGAAAAGCCTCACGGAAGTGGATTGAAGGAACAATAAACCAGATTATATTGATGTCACTAGTGCGTACTTGGTTAGTAGGATGGAGACTGTCTATCGGCGGCAGACCGCCTTGTCAGGCTGTTGGGCGCAAGACTAATTCTTATATAAAGTGTGCTCTTTCCTTAGTATGAATGGCACATCTACACTTCAATCAATACCATTACCTTCAAATCTCAATCTCAATACCATCCTCCGACAAACAATATTCCAACCAGTCCTCATCCCATTCTCAGCACCATGAAGCTCTCATTCACCGCCATCTTCCTCCTTGCCGGCCTCAGCATTGCAACCGCCGTCCCCGATGCGGAACAAATTGAACACCTAGGACTTGAGAAACGCGTAAGTGCTACTCATAAATCATAGCGACGTGTCTAACATGATGTTATCTTTAGTGTGCCAGTGTCGGCGGCGCCTGTACAAAGGGCTTGGATTGCTGTGAATGCTGTGGTCAAGTCAGCTGCAGCCCAGAGAGTATCTGCGTTCTCAACTCTTAAGGTTTTGGAAGCATCAACATCTCTAAGGGTAGAACTCAATCTGATGAGAAGTTCTTTTTGGATTTCGGGGCCAACTTGGGCATGTCTACCTCTTCGTGAGCGGTGGTAGACTGCGCCATCAATGTGTGAGACATCTTCGACTACATATTATTCAGTACGGCGATCAAGAAGGGCATGATTTATTGGAATTATTTTACTTAGCGTGGAGTGGGCACTGAACCTTTCGATGGATATTTGTCAAGGTGTGATGGGGCGGGAGTCAGCCGGTAGCGCGGAGTTTAAGAGAGATTCTCTGTTTCTTCATTCTTCTTTAACTATCAGTTTATGAATGAAAACCGAGTCAAACCTGCTACCTTTCTATCTGTGCCTACCACAAGAATTGAGACGCATAGTTGCAATCTTCCGTTATTGATTTTCCCATACTCTCATGGTCCTCGTCACTAAAGTACCATATATCTTCAAGACGAAGCATACGAAGTAATTGTTACAAACATCGATATCCAAATAATCCATCTCCGTCATACAGTGTGCAACACCCATAAAATAAATCAAAACACAGGTGAGAATCTAAGTGCGGATGGAGTTTGAGCGCCTTTGAAGTCTTGACGAGAAATGGTAAATAAACTGTTGGGTTCCAGCATCCATTGCTAATCCGACCGCCGACTTTTGCAATGCGTAAGTATCGTCATGGGTGCGGGAATCAGTTCCGCAATACCTGAAATCAATGTAGGTAGTTGAAAGTAGGTAGGAGTATGTGCGGTTCATGCAAGCTGGGCGCTAGATTACACTTTCGCATCTTGCCATACATACCAAACGAACACTCACCCGGTTATTATACGGACTAAGAAAAGTATCAATGCTCGAGACAAGCAAAGAACGCCTATCTCCTTTTGAAAAAAGCGGCCGTATGGGCCGTCGCGAGCTGATGGACCTGACCGTGGACCAGGCCAGGAGGCTGAAATGTGCTGGCCACCAGAAGGTCGAGGAGGGAGCGGACGCCGACGAGGAGGATTTCTACTCATCGCTGCCCCGTAACGCGGGCAAGTTCGTCAAGCACCTGTCATCACCGTACGCGGAGGTGGGGGACATGCAGGAGGCCATGGCGCTCGGCGGCGAGGAGCGTGAACGATTGTCACCTGCTTCTGAGGTAGTGGCAATAAGATAGCATACAGGAATCGAATGGGTAATGCCAATATAATGGAGACATTCAAACTGAATTGGCACGTGTAGTTCTAAAATACTTACCTCAAGAAAAGAGTCCGAACCATACTGATAAAAGAGCAAAAACTTTTTCCGTTATAGATTCTCGAAGGAGCGGTCTTCATTAACCATGTACTGTTCCTTTCCATTTTGAATTAATATCTTAGACTTATACATTATACCACACATTACGTAGATAAGAAAGGCCACCCATCAGTCGTCCAGGCCAATAGATTCCATCCGAATTGAAAGTCCCCCTTGTCATACGAAATGTCCGTATCGGCTAATATCATATTAGTGTTTGTTGTTGGTTGGTAAAGAAGCTGCTGGAGCCATCTTTGGCTGAACTTTTGATTGTGAAAGGGATACTCACCATAGTGATAGTAAAACACTGTACCAAAAGTCGGATCCTCAAAAATTCCCTGTCCTCCAGGTGCGTACACGTAGTCGTGGCTTGCTAAAACCAGGATACCGCCTCCATTCAGGCAGCTCACGCCGGCACTGTCAACGAAAGGTCCAGTAATAGATGAGCTTCGGCAGGCGAGGACGTGATACTCAGTGCCAGCTGCAGGAAGGCTGCCAGCAGTGAAGCTGCCACTGTTACCAGCACTCGTGAATAGGTAGTAGTAGTTAGCACGGTAGTACATGCCACTACCCTCAAGAGCATGGGAACCAGATGGCGCGTAGGCGAGATTAGTATATGTGGCTCCGGAAGCAACTCCTGTCGCAGCGCTGTTCATCTTAACTAGGTATATGCCATCCCAGTAGGAGCCGAAAGTCATGTAATAACTGCCTGAAATCGGATCTAGGAATAGAGTTGGGTCGATGGCATTATACGGGGTGCTACCGCTTGATGCGATACCTGTAGCGCCGTGGTCTGTCCACGTCCCATACTCCATAGTGGGTGAGGTAGCGTATCCGATTGCACTGGTTTGCGAGCCTCCAGACGATACAGAATAGTACATGATATACTGACTACCAACCAGTACAACGTAAGGTGCCTATTAGTTTGTGATGTTCAGTTAGTGACTGCTAGTCTGACATATTATTACTTATCCATATTCTTAAATATCTTCTCTCCAAAAGGTAAAAGATGAATATAACGGCAGCTGGCATATTATAACATACCCAAAGGTTATTGGGCACGGTGCCAATGGAAATAGTAGATCCAGCAGTGATTGCAGCACCTTCGTTGACCCAGGGGCCATCCAAAGAACTAGACTTGAAGATCGTGATGTCATTAAACGTATTGAAACGAAAGTATGACCCGTCTGAAGCGCGGCGAACAACAGCTGGATCGATAGCAATGCAGTCGCCAGAGCAAGACCGCGGGTCGGGGTATGCGGCGACCAAGGCCACCGTCGACAAGATGGCGGCGAAAACCTTGTAGAAGAACATGATGGAGTATCGGAGATGATAGTCAATGGCTTGTGCTACTTCGTGTCTTGCCACGGATTGAGAGTTAACCAGAAGACGTCAGTGTATGAGGAAGCTGGGACATCTGCAGAAACGAGTATTTAGAGAAGGACTGCAGACTGTTTAAATATCTTTACTATCACAGTAGTTAGGGATTAACACTGGTTGCTACCGATTTTTCCATTATGCCGTCATCTACAAGGTAAAGAGCGAAGATTAAAAGCGGGCATTGCCGTATGCGCTCCTGCAACAGGAAGATGCAGGATTCGAGGAAAAATCGGGAGCCTCATGCGGAGTTGTTGCTCTCAATTTGCTCGCTCGGTCTGTCTGAGTAAGAAAGCCGGAAGGAATCGTCCTAATGAGGCGAGATCACCAATTGCCAACGTTTTTATGACATATTTCGGAAAGTGCATCGACAGCAATCTCCGCATGCCATAGATGTGTATGGAGTGGGTTGATTTTCGATCGATGTTTCAATAAAAGTGCCTTACCTATGAGGAATTATTACCATCCATTATCGGCAATTGCATTTCGGTTAACACGGGCAACCCCCTCCCATGTATCGTCGTCCAGCTTTCAATAAGTGAAATAAAAAGTCATTTGATATAGTTTCCTTGGTATATAGGTAATGCTTATACTTAGACCCTGGATGGATCAAAATCATATACCAGGATCGTAAGCAACGTTGCCTTCCGCCAACTACATATAGATCCCTGTCTGCTACGCAAGGGGGAGGCGGGGTTGTTAGTGACCACTCCCCACTGCCCATGTACGAACCGATAAAGTGTACTGCCCATGCAAACATCATTTTACTGTGCTGCAGACAAACCGTCGCCCCCATCGCAATGCCTGTAGTGATCGATGCAACTCCGATCCTGCGCTTATAAAATAGACCCAATGCTACCCGAATCAATGTCGCAAGCCCCTTCCTAGTCATTTCAAGCCGTGCGCTACACTTTAGTAGGGCCGATTTTTCTAGACCCTGTATAGGTAGGTGTCATATGGCACTGTAGTAATGAGTACCATGAATACTCGATTTCGATATATCTTCAAAAGCTTCTAGATATTTTTTCCTCTTCCTCTTCTCCTTTTACCTGATCGGTAGTGTGCACTTCTATGTACCCCAAAAGGGTTAAGAATAAATCCCCAGCTGGTCAGACGACGTGAAGTGTGTTTTCGTTTGTCTGTAGTGCATTGGTGGTTTGTGCTAGTGGTGCAATGAAGACTTGGATTCCCAACATCTCCGAATTTGTAGGCGTCAAGGGGTCAATATCTTATGCGATTATGAACTTTTTTTGTTTCCTTCCAAAGGGATTCAAGACAAAAAACTTCATCCCCAAAATGCCCTGCTGCTGGGGAGTCGCGAAACCCTCGGAGATTTCATTCTGGGGACACATATAGTCGTGTTCCTTCGTAGCACCATAGTCCATCATGCATTGAGCTCTCCAGTTGAGTCGGGTCCAGGTAACTTCCCCAGGCTTCTTTGATTTCCTCGGGCAGTCCGTCTTGGGAGCCGATTGTGGGTCTTTTCCATCCTGAACCGAAGTCTGCATCGTGGCCAAGGAACAACTCCATTCTGATCCATTCCTAATTAACTCCATCTCCTCGAAGATCTACCCTCGCATTGTTGAAAAAAATGAGAAAGAGTGTGATGGATTGCACTGGTGTGCCCAATGCACAAAAACACCGAGAAGAAGAACTTAGTCGACAGGAGGAAAGAAAAGTTTGAGAAATGCAATCAAAACAGAATGAGAATTGTCTGATCATGGCTGGCTGATAATCCTTCATTCTGACTCCACTTTCTTCCACAATCTCACCTCCGCCTTCTTCCAGATCTTGCAGAACAACCTCGTCGCGCTTGATGAGATCTTTTATCAACTTATTGATCATAGTGGCATTTGCGATGTACCATGGGGTCTTGCTGCCTGTTTGCGATTGCAATCTTTCATTCTCATTAAACCGAGCAACACATTGTGTTTTCTATAATTGAATTGGCGTCGAACAAGATTCAGATTAACATATAGTTTTTATGGATAATCGTCGGCTCAAATGGGGTTCCAACATCGCTTTTTCAAATAATAACATTTTTATATGTTACATTGTAATTCTTATTTCCTTTAATCCTTTGCCTAAATAGGCACGCCTAGTAGTTGAATGTCTTGAGCGCCGGGCTATTTCTCTTCACTCTACCTGAGCCTCACTTGCACGGTGGTTGCATTCCTTGGTATAACTACACAACATCCCAATTAAGCAATTCAAACTCCGACTATTTTGAAAGGATTTCAAAGAGTCGACCTTGTTTTATCAACAATTTGAATGAGATTGGGAGTTATTATTTCCTTGGATTGATAAGATGATAATTTGTAAATTATTCGAATTTTATGAATACTTATGGGGATTGAATTTGATATTGTATTAAATGCAAGGTTAGTTGATGGATGGGAATAGGGCCTGGTGGGCGAAATGTCGTGAATTCTAGTCTGAATGAACCTTAATCTGAGTTATCTAATCTTTGCTTTTAGAATGGTGGCGAGGTTGAGAGCTATAAATTAACTGAGAAAGTTCAATGATACCAATGGTTCTTTCCTAGTTGTTTTCACATTGATGACATTGAATTTTACATATCGATAAAATTTTATTTGAAGAAATCGTGCGGAAAAAAGTCACCGGGAGATGGGGTCGAAGAGGTTATTAAAAAAGGGTCACCGGGGATGAGAAGGATTTGAAATGGTTGGAGTTCATTAATCGTCGGATTTATATTT
>JWJA01004962.1:0-10040 GCA_000812885.1 Lanzia echinophila
ATCCGGTAAAATGGCTACCGTCAAAAAGGAAAACTTCAAGGAGGCGAACGGTTCATGGTGTGAGGAAGAGATTAGGCAGAAGGTTGGAAAGGTACGAAATGTTTGATTGGGCGGGAGTCATCTTAATGAAGCCGAGTCAGTGCAGCGAGAAATCGGCCACGATAAGCTATCGTCAAGTTTCTCATGCATTGTCGTTCAAGACGTAATTGACAGTCACTGCAGCTTTTTATCGTCGGGTTTGATGGCCACGTCGCTAATGAAGATATCAAAACTCTTATCACAACTTACAAAGTTGGGACTATTATATTATTCCAAAGGAATGTCTCAAATGCTTCTCAACTTCTCAACCTCACAAAATCTTTGCAGGAGAGCGCGAAGTCTGCTGGCCATGCCCATAGCTTGTTTATCGCAATTGATCAAGAGAACGGACTTGTGACACGTATCAACCCACCTATTGCGACCCAACTTCCAGGTTCAATGGCCTTAGGAGCAACCGGTAATGCGTCGAATGCTTTTACGGTTGCAGAACTCACAGCCAAGACTTTGAAGGCGTGCGGAATCAATATGAATTATGCGCCAGTAGCAGATATTAATTCCGAGCCGAACAATCCGGTCATTGGAGTGCGTTCGTTCTCAGATGATCCCGAAACTGTTGGAAGGTTCGTATCTGCTCAAACAAAGGGTTTGCAGCAAAATGGAATATTGTCATGTGTGAAACACTTTCCCGGCCACGGAGATACAGCGGTCGACTCGCATCACGGACTTCCTATCATTAGCAAAGTAAGATCAGAATTGGAAGCCTGTGAATTGATTCCATTTAGAAGAGCAGTGGCTGAAGGTTCAGATGCTATCATGACAGCTCATATTTCTTTGCCAAATTTAGGACACTCGGATGGCGCATCGACAGTTAATTTGCCTGCAAGTCTAAATCCTACCGTGATAAAAATACTGCGTCATGATATGAAATATGACGGGTTAATCGTGAGCGATTGTTTAGAAATGGACGGCGTCAGGGCAACATATGGCACAGAAAAAGGAGCCGTGATGGCATTGAAAGTCAGTATTTCCAGCATTCACCCTAAGGCAATATTGACAAGTGAATATAAAATAGGCTGGCACAGATTGTTTAATGGTGTGTCATACAATGAAAGCTCAAGTTGGTGCGATTGATGAAGTCGTCAATGCTGTGAAATCAGGAGAAGTATCACAAGAAATTATTGAAATCGCAACAAATCGGATGCTAAAGCTCAAGAGGAAATACCTTGGAACTGATGCATCAGTATCTGGTACATTCCGATTCGATCTATTAAATAATGAATCTGAGAAGGTAGCATCCGAAATATATGCACAGAGCACAACCGTGGTTCGTGGTATTCCGGGCTTCCTTCCCTTCAAGCGTTCAGAAAAATTGCCTTTGAAGGTAGTGTTAGTCAGCCCGGCTCAATCCCATCTAGGCGGCGGTGCGGTTGATAGTGGTGAAGAACATGCAGCTCGATCTGAAATGTTTGACTCAAACATAAACAATCTCAAAGGTCATTGTGACGATGTTTTCCATGTACAGTTTCATGATACATCGCCCTTTACGGACGAATACACAAAGCGTATCTCAGATGCCGACCTCGTTATTTTGGCAACTAGGAACGCAAACATCAGTCCCTATCAAAAGGAGGTGGGACTTCTCCTTGGGGAGAAACTTGGTCGTAGACTTATCACAATCGCAACCTGTGATCCATACGATTTTCTAGTAGATAACGAATTCATCAAGAACTATATTACTATTTACGAACCTACAATTCCAGCCTTCAAGGCCGCGATTGACGTAATATTTGGTATAAAGAAAGCCGAAGGAGTACTACCAGTCTGTTCACCAAAGACAAGTCACATTATTCGACCACTTGTGGGGTCGGACGAAGACAGCAAAAAAGTGTGGGACATGTGGAATCAAATTTTTCCTGAATGGCCCATCGAATTTAGTCGTCTAAATCAATATCTACGGAGTGAAAATGGATATCACTTTTTACACGACAAAGGATTTTGCCTTGCGTATATTACAGGTGGACGAATAGCCACCATTTCTTGTGTTGGGGTCATGCCGAGTCACCGAGGCACTGGAATTGGAACTGCTCTCATTACAAGGGCAAAGGCAGAACTAATGGGATCTACAGAGATAAAATCCTTGTCAATTGGTTCACAGATTCCTAGATTTTGGCCTGGTGTACCACATCAATTTAGTCAAAAAGATAAAGACTTCTTTCTACACCGAGGTGCGTCACATCATCCTCATAGTCTATGTCCAAGCAAGCACTTTCAAGATTTGAAAACTGATTCAGGTCCCATCCATAGGTTTCCACAAGTCCACTGCACCTACGGTACGAGATTTGTTCTGCGATATATCTAAAACCATACATATTGAAGATAACATACTCCAACGGTTATCTAAACTTCCGTATAGCTTTGCCCCAATGTCACCGGACACTGCTGAAGAATGTATCGCCAGGCAAAAGGCCATTGCATTCCATGGTGGTGTAAGTCTACCTTTTCCAGTATCCGATCTAGAATTTGGCTAATACGCTCAGGGATGGACCAAAGTTTATGAGGGGCTTGCCTCTAGAGATCAACATCATGAAGTGATGATCGCATTTTCGGCTTCCGGCGAGCAAATAGGCTGGACATTAATGTGCTCACCCTCTTCTGCCATGAGTGAACTATTCGCGTTCTTGCCAATCATGCCTTCAAGAAATAATACGGGATTGATTGCTTGCGTTGGTGTGGATCAAGCCTTCAGGGGAAAGGGGATTGGATTAGGGCTGGTAGTCAACGCTATGAGGAACATGAAAATGCGGGGACTTGAAGGAATTTGTATCGATTGGACCGACATCCGAGGATTCTATGAGAAGTTGGGCTTCGAGGCTTGGAAGGAGTATGATTCATACAATTGGTAGCCAACTATGATGTATTCCAAAGAAATACGCGGATGCCCTTTGTCCGATACAGAAGGGGTAAAGTCAACATTTGCTGTGGTGGTTGCGAGGCTTATGGTATAAAAGCAAGTGATGCCGCAGGTGCTCCACCGTGGCGTATAGTATAGACCAATCGCAACAAACAAATCCATGCACGACGGAAGATATGGCTTCCCCGCGATAATCGCAACGGCATATAGCTTGTTAGGTAGGTATCTTACAGTCTCTTATTTTACAGATGAATAGCAATGTATTCATGCCCCCAATATGCCGATGTTTATGCTAAACGTCGCACTTTTATTGCATACCCCTTCTCATTAATGACCCCGCGTCGCCGATAGTCCTTCTATAAATTTGATTATTCTGTCAATTTCTTGATCTTGTGATCGGGTTCTCGGGGAAAGCCAGTTTTTCCCAATTTTCTGGGGTAATTCGATAGCAAATCGCTTGGCAATCGACGACCACGTTCTTTACAGTGCTGTTTGATTAATTCGGACCTCGGTAGCCTTCTAATTGGAAGACATGTATGAGGTTGTATATTTGTACTTTGCGGTCCGTTCAATTAGCTATTCCGGAATTACAAAACCCATGTAATGTACCTTTGGTGCTTTCGTTTGTAGATATACATACATTAAATTGTTTCGCGTTTTCGTAGCCACATTCCTTAATTTCGAATGCCAAAAGTATTCAAATTTAAAAAATATATTCATTCATCAAATAATGATGCGGAAAGTATCCTGGTGGAATGGACAAAAAAGCCATGCTATAAGGGCCACTGCAGCGGCTAATCTATTCGTTCAATTTCATTGGCGGAAAGATGTGTGCACACGCGGAGAAATCAGCATATTCCTCAGCTAATGCTGCTGGCAATGTTCCTGGCTTTGGATTCACATGCAGTTTTAATTTAAGTCGACAGAGGAATCTCCGGGAGTATCACTTCTCCCAGGCATGACCCAATGCTCAATCTAACTTCTTTGTATTGCTTGCGCGTTTTGGACTAGAGCTCCTGCAACCAATTTCTCCGCATCCATCAGTCAGACTAAAGTATGGTGTACATCCTTCTGATTTCTGTGACACAGATAATCTCTCGTAGACGGACCGCGTCGCCGGTCATTATACAATATGGATACGAGGTTCAAGTACCGCCATGCCAGCGGGCCTGTTGAGCCGACGACCTTCGAAGGTCAGAAGATGAGTGCTGAGGCGATACATGCCGCTGAGCCATCATTTGGAAAGCAGGATAAGTAGTGGCGCGGTATATAAAGTCGGAACTGCTCATCTGCAATTCACCATCGGGAAGAATTTACTTGAACATACAGACTCTGAACGCACAGCCATGTCATACAGACTTGCATTTCTCTCTACGCTTTTCGCGGCCGTTTACGGTCAACAAATCGGTACCTATCAGACAGAAACCCATCCTAGCTTAACTTACCAGACATGCACCGCAAGCAAGACATGCACTACAACAACGGGCAGCATTGTTCTTGATGGAAACTGGCGATGGACCCACGGGATAGGGACAACCACAAATTGCTACACGGGCAATACATGGAATGCGACATTATGTCCTAATGATGCTACCTGTGCTACTAATTGTGCCCTCGATGGTGCGAGCTACTCTTCAACCTATGGTATCACAACTAGCGGCAATTCTTTGAGACTCAACTTTGTCACAACATCAACCCAGACGAATGTGGGTTCTCGTGTATACCTCTTGGCAGACAACACCCACTACAAGACGTTCAATATGCTGGCCCAGGAGATTTCGTTTGATGTCAATGTTGCCAACCTTCCTTGCGGTCTCAATGGAGCAGTATACCTAGTGAATATGCCTGCCGATGGTGGTATTTCTACCAGCAACAAAGCAGGGGCTCAGTACGGAACTGGTTATTGCGACTCCCAGTGCCCTAGAGATATGAAGTTTATTGAAGGGCAAGGGAACGTTGACGGGTAAGTCACTCACTTTCTGCTGCAAGACCGAAACTCATTTACTTACTTCTCTTAGCTGGGTTGCTTCCACAAACAATGCCAATACTGGCGTGGGCAACCACGGTTCATGTTGTGCTGAAATGGATCTCTGGGAAGCGAACTCAATTTCCACTGCTGTCACCCCACATTCCTGCGATACAGTGACGCAAACTGTCTGTACTGGAGATGCCTGCGGTGGTACATACTCCACTGACAGATATGGGGGTACTTGTGATCCCGATGGATGTGATTTCAACTCTTATCGCCAGGGCGACACAACCTTTTACGGTCCAGGCATGACTGTAGATACCAACAGTGTTTTTACTGTCATTACCCAAGTAAGGAACTCCCAAATGATGATTTTGTCCAGTCTAATGACCTCAACAGTTCTATACAACGACCGGGACAGCATCTGGAACGCTCAACGAAATTAAGCGCTTCTACGTGCAAGGTGGCAAGACTATTGCCAATTCCCAGTCCACCATTGCCGGGGTAACTGGAAATTCCATCACTAACGCCTTTTGCACGGCTCAGAAGAGTGTGTTTGGGGACCCCACGAGCTTTGCTAACCATGGAGGGTTTTCGTCCATGTCTTCAGCTATGGCAGCTGGCCAGGTCCTTGTCTTATGTAAGTTAAATGAAACCCCTTTATTTTAACCCTCGAAAGCTAATTGAGGTAGCTTTGTGGGATGATTATTATGCCAATATGCTTTGGCTGGATTCTACATACCCAACAACCTCCACTGCACTCGGGGCGAAGCGTGGAACATGCGCCACTTCGAGCGGAGTGCCCGCTACGGTTGAGGCAGCAAGCCCCAACGCGTATGTTGTCTACAGCAACATCAAAGTGGGACCTATCAACTCTACTTTCACTCAGTAAACCAACTACAAGTTCGATGGGAGGACGAGAAGAGAGTCTGTTAAAATCGAGGAAGATTGGGCTTTTTTGGTGAGAAAATGGAACACTCGTTGAAAAAGATGGAAGGTCGCTGCTATCATTCTTTGCTGTGCATATGAACTATACTGTACATACTTTTTCCTTCAATAAATGCAATGAATCATTATCTCAAGTTGATTGTGGCGTTTTTGACCAGCTGGATAGGGGCTAATAGGGGAGCCCCGGGTAAACGGGTAAACCGCGGTACAACACGGCTCGGAGAACCACGCTAATTAATACCTGAAATTAAGGTATTTTTTAATGCTTAACATTTTATGCTATAACGATAGATTACTGCAACCACTGGCGATACATCTCAACAGATCATCAGGACCTCAAAATCAACTCTATTTCCATCTGACCATATTATTGTGTACATGATTCTCATCTACCTGACATCTTTTGATAATACCAAAAAGGAAAAAAAAGCTACCTCACCACACCTCGATTTACATCGGATGAAGAAAAATCGCAGTACACTTTCTACATTCAGCATTTGCAAGATCAATCTACATTCTTCTTCCGCAATGACTACTACGTCCGACTTGAAGAATCTTCCCCATGAGTTGCGAGATCAGATATTTTCATATTCACTTGTTTCGCTTTTTGGAGTTTTACTCATGGCCACCAATGGGTGCATTAACTCATTCACGCTTCCAAACTCTCAAATCAACTCAATAAATCAAACTTTCTAAATAGAAGTTTTTATATTTGAAAATTTGATTGTTCCAATCTCACTTGATAATTGGATTAATAATTATTTCAATTGTGGAATCATAGTTGAACATTGAAGCTTGCATTGTTTGAATTGTTTGGATCAAAATTGAACGTTGGGGCTTGAATTCAATACAATTGTTTGACGAGATCCTACAATAGGCATTGCTCCCAAGCAATTCAAGGCCTAGTGTCCCTAATGTTCCGCGCGATCACGATGGGCGTAAGTAATTCAATAGAGATTGAATGAAATTAAGTCGGAACGAAAGTTGCAACTCGGTGGCCATACCCAGACAATTAGCCACATAGAATTGAATGCACGCCAACTTTGAATTCAGATAATAAATTGCAACCATACTAGTAAACTGATCGCCTCCTACGAGACGAGGATACCATCCGTATGAATTGCAACATACAATTAGAAAAAATGATGTATGTTATATCATCAGCAAAGTAAAAGGCGTCGAGATACAACTCAGTTTGGAGTCATGATATATCTGGCGGCCGTTATCTTTTCTCTAACTGCACAAAAAGATCTCTATCATAATTTGATGACTCTCTCTTTCTCTATCTATTGGGAGTATCTCGGGCTTCTCTCTCTGGATTATACCTCTGGATTCTTTCTCGGAATCTTTTCTCTGGATTCTCCCTTTGGATTCTCCCTTTGGATTCTCCCTTTGGATTCTCTCTCTGGATCTCTTCTATAGCCGCATCTCGAAACAAAATCACCAACTTCGCTTTCAACAAATTCTTTCACGGTCATCCAGGGACGCACTGCAATGCATCACCAGTTCTTTTTCCAACTACTATATCCTCAATTTCCAGAACAATTATCCTACAAGTTTTCCCGAGCAATCACTTCGCCATTGATCTGACCACCCACCTCAGTCTTTATCTCAACATCCATCATCTTGGCCCTTCGACTATACACGGCATCGTTACCGGTACTTTATGTATGCATTCAGTAAAAGCTTCCTCGATACCGAGTGAAACTTGTTATGAATCCTTTTACATATCAAAAACTCCAGCAATCTCGGGCTTATGCAACCGGTACCCATGCATCAACCACTTCGGAGGATGGATCCTATCTGGCCATGCGATAGAAAGAGAGAGAGAGAATAGAGCCAAAACATGTGCACGTCATGAACCCATGGTTGGAGAGAATCCACCGTCAATCCAAAGACAAACTAACACTCTAATACATTTTACCGATCGACTTAAACAAGGCCTCGTTTTTATAATTGTCTATAAATTGAATAACGGCAACCCGGCAATCAGAAACAGAGATTAGTTAAATGCATTCCAAATAACTTATGCATTGAAAATAATATATTCAGTCTGGGTTGCCACATAGATATTTTTGCCCCCCTTGGAGATACTGAGCAATCACCAAGGAGAAACAAAGTCTAAAAAACAAATTGATTAATGGAGATTTCGGAGACAGGAACTGCTTGTCTAGTTACCATAAGTGCATACCCACTTGGGTGCTACTAAGGTAATAGTATCATCTAGATTCCGGACATCGGATCAACCTGTATAGATTCAGAAGTGGAACTGGCAAGATTCCTCTATTTCTCACTCAAATGATCACTGGCTCCTGGAAGGAGAAAGTACAAGTATTCGATCGATTGGAGTTGGAAGACAAGTGGAAGAGCTGGGTGAGAATATGGGGTATGTAGCCTGGTGTCGTATGAGGAGCTACATATTCGAAAGATACATATACGATTTCTGGAGACAGTCACTTGTGCATATACATACCTTATAACCACATCGACTGCCTTGAGTCTTTTCAATTAGTTTTTCGTTCCAAGGATTGATCGAACCCGATTCCGGAACCCACTCCAGCTCATCTTGCAGCAGATGCCAAGTCCAACCTATCAGTTAATATTCTGATAACGTATCCTTGCCAAACGTCAAGTGAAATATCTCTTCGAACTTGTGAAGGGAAGAGCCCCCACAGATGTGCGACGCAGCTGATCCAGCCGTCGCACAAAGTAGAATATCATCCTTCCATTCCATGATATCCATGCCCTTGATAAATGCATTGATCAATCTTGTCTTTCCAGTACCACCCCCGCCCATCGTTAAGCTTAGCGTTTGATCTTCGATGTATATCTTGCGGTCTGTACTGGACATTACGTCCTCCTTCATCATCTGCATCAGCCAACGAGTCGCGGACAACAACTGCTTTTCGTTCAAAGCCTCACCATATACCCGCAATGTCTCAAATTGGTAAATGTTGGATCAATCCGCCAACGATATCGAAGATCATCGATTTTTCAAATCCAACGAGTATAATATCAATCACCGGTTGCAAGGATTCATCACG
Source organism: Lanzia echinophila (assembly GCA_000812885.1). Lineage (NCBI taxonomy): Eukaryota > Fungi > Ascomycota > Leotiomycetes > Helotiales > Rutstroemiaceae > Lanzia > Lanzia echinophila. The sequence goes on from JWJA01004962.1 coordinate 8,912, forward strand.
AGGATCGGAGTTAGACTCGCGTGGAATGGGCGTACAGTAGTGGGCCTCACGTGTGCGTTGGCATTGGCATCATCTCTATTGGAATGAGCCTCGAAATCGTCATCATCATCTTGAACGACCTACCCTGTAGGCTTCTGATATCCTACCCATGCTTTCTCCCACTTGCGGACTATACTAATGTCGTGGGTTTTCCCTACAGAAGAATATCACATGGCCTGCTCGAATGTTATTGGCAACATGGATCTAGTTGAGAAATCAAAATTTATCTCGTCGGCTGGCTGGTTCGAGTCTGGTTGTAACTGTCCCGGGTCCGCATCCCTCGCAGCCCATTGCGAAAAGGCATCGAGGAACACATGTTGGAAATCAATTTGCGAAAAGAATCTCAGGCGCAAGATTCCCTTCTTCTTAGCGATCAACCACGTAATCTGTATATTCTATTTCCCACTGTGCGATATCCACGTTACGCGCTCTACGATCTTTATCAGCTTCTACTTTACTCCAGCAAAGATATGAAAAGTTGTTAACCAACCGCTTGAAGTAATTTAGCAAGGTGTATTGGACAAGGTCCCAAATGTACGCACAAACGTCCCTCACTTCCGGGTGCAGCGTGTTGGATATAACATTGTTTCTTTTATTGACTCAATGATGATTCCGCTCCAACTTTATATCTCTAGTAACCTCATCCACTTGAAATGGGCAATGATGATATGGAAACAGAAAGCCGCAAGGACAAGCACTTTTACAACTCTTTTGGGCGGGACCATGTTTACTACCATTCCGAGCACTATTTTCAGGCTTGGTAACCTTCTTGTGATATTTCGTACAGGTGGCAGTATGGTTGTGCATTTGACATCTGGTACAGCCTTAATTCGAATATTCATCCAATTCCTCCATAAATCCCTCGGTTGAATCCTCGGGATTGTTCAAAAAGTCGTCCAAATTTGGATTCACTGCACGATAGTCCTCGGCCTTGTCGGTGACGACGCATTCTGATATCAACGCCTTCATGTAAAGAGGGCGGACACATTAACTCGTACGCCTGAGGGGTCCAATTTACTAACAGAACAGCCTTATTTAGCAATATGGGGACAAAGTTCTACTATTCAGCGATTCGCCGAATATACTCTGT
>JWJA01004963.1:0-12332 GCA_000812885.1 Lanzia echinophila
GGTTGCAATAAAAATTTCACCATTTTATATTTTCAAGAATATATATTAAATTTAATTTATTATCTATGTTGATAAAAGTTTCTTCAATAGTTATGTATCACTTAGACATTAGATCTGAAATCCGAAGTTGAATAGGCCAATGTTTAAAAAGGTATTAGACATTGAAGTTGTGATGTGATGAAGTTTTTATTGCAACCACTGGTGACCCAACTTTGTTTCGCTATCAGAGGCTCGTCGCCTTCCCGCTTGATGTGGCACCAGATACCCGCCATTTTTCATAATCATCAAACATTGTACCTTTTCTGATAGTATCCGAGTTGCCTGTCGGAAATCCCAAACTCACCTCAGATGCCATCTCTTCATTTGCCCAGGCCATCTTGCTCTTCCACGGGTCCCCCATCAAATCCATTACATTCTCAAAGTCATACTCTACAGCGCCATCTATCCACCACACTTGTTCGTCTCTGTTGAAAATCTTCACCAGCATCAAAAAATAACCCGACATTGCTAGCGCTCTTTGATCATTTGCCTCCATTAATTCTACAAATCTGGAACTTAGAAGCATTGGAAACTTCATTATGTACCGGACAGTCTTATCGGTTCCTAACACGTTCAATATCCGCACAGTTGATGCGTACGTCTTATAATCTTTATCCTCTATAGCGAGACCATCGAGGAGGAAATTGAAAGTCGGAAGGATTTCGGATTCGCCACCAGAAGTCTGATTTACTGGCAGCGAATTGTAACTTCTTTCATCCCAATCAATAAAACCCTTTACGTATTCGTCTTTCATTTTTACAGCAGCTATGCTAACCATCTCCTTGAGAGCTCTGATAGGTCCAAACCAATGCGTTGGAGGTTTACTCTCAGTCCCTGAAGACACAAATCGCTGGCTTCCCGTCGCGTAATAAGTAATGTATAGACAGGCGCCTAAAACCACGTCTCCGTTCTCCTCGGTCACACCTTCCTCCTTAACGAGCTTGCGATGGGCGCTAATGGCCTTTCCAATGTAGTAATAGCTGGCTTTTGCTATGCTTTGCTGGAATGCATGATCTGTCATGCTAGCTACCATCCTTGGTCTGCTAGGAGAGGGAGAATAGGTCTCGAATTGTTTCCGAAGTGAAAAGGCCGATAAAGCTAACAAGCCATCCATGATGGACCTGTGCTGACAAGCCAATCGAATGGACCACATAGTAAGGAAACCCCCAAATCCCGCGGTTACGTTGACGTAGTGGTGAAATAGACGGAGTTCAAGGGCTTGGACTTTGGCAGGTTTGTTGGATTTGGTGGATAGGAAAGAGGGATACGAGAGACATAGTGGGGTTCGGGGGATGGATGCGTCGGCATGGGCCGATGCGAGTTGGTTTGTGACTGTGTTGGTGGGGAGGGGCATCTTCTTTGTACCCATGCCGGTACTGTGACCAGAGGGTGGAATGCCTGAAGTAGTGCATGTCGAGGTGCTGGTTTGAGGAAGATGCATATATTCACAGATGAGATCACTCTTTAAACATTTTGTACATGCCGGCCTCGTTTCGTCACACTAACAATTATTAATCACGATAAATACATGATAGTGTTTGCTCGCACCCATCCAGAATGAACTGACCTTGCGTCGTCGTACCTTACAGTTCTTGCATCCGTATCGAGACTTTCTGTGAGTGCGACGATGTAATACTATTCGAGATGTAGAATTTGTGTTGGTGTTGGTCATATTGCCGTTGGTTTATTCATATGTCTTTTATAGTGTAAAGTATGGGCACTTCCCAATTGTTAAACAAAGTAGTAGTTGCGTTGCATTGACTACCTCACCTACACCTATATTAAGCGCATCATCAGCCCCGACTGAGGTTAGTCAAAAGTCCGAGAGCCTGTTCGGCATCAATCTTATTTGGTCCCACAGGCCTTTCATTAACCGTAGCCTCAAATGCAATACTTCAATGTTCAACCTTCATTCAATAATCAATAAGTCAGATTTGAACAATGAGATTCTCAAGTATAAAAGCTTTTATTTATAGGATTTGATTTATTGAGTTGATTTGAGACTTTGAGAATGGTTATGGTTACCCCTGTATCAATAACTAGTTGTATAAAAGGGTTTTTTTTTGTATGATATACCTTCACCAGCTTGTTAAGTTTTTAGAATCTCAAATACATGTAAATATATGTTTTAAAACAATTGCACTATTGATTTTAATTATTTTTTTTAAAAAAGAAGAGTTTATATATATTGTTGATAGTAATGTAACAGAATTGAAAAGTTGATAATGGAGATTTGATAGGAAATTTTTGAATTCGAAAAAAATTCTTTGGGGTAATGAATCTGTGCATATGAAAAGGAAAGAACATCAACGTCTATTCCATTTTATGTACCAACAGAACCTTTAATATCTAACCCCGCTGTATCAACCGATGCTTGGCTTGAAGTCATGAAACTCTACAAGCACTGAGAGTAGTATGAATTGACAACGGTGCAAGTGCTGGAGATGCAAGTGGTGGATCCAGTATACCCAATACCTCCACACTGTCCGTATTTCGCAACACCAGCTCCAGCAGTACCACTAGGAGAGGTAACAGAAGTCGACGACCCAGGTGATGTCCCGGTTCCGGTGCCGCCGGTATAGGTAGAGTTGATGGGTCCCCATTTGATGTTGGAGTAGGTGACGGAAGAGCTTCCAGCACTGGATTCCACATCCGATGGAACACCCGACGTAGTTGAGCAAGTACCGCGTGCAACTAGATTATTGAGTCAGTAATTGCTTATAATGGAGTATATTGGGAGAAACAGAGATTGTATAAGAGGAAACGAGACAATGAGGAATGAGAATGAGAATGAGGAATGTAAAATAGTCTAATGGTGGTTCGGTAGAACCTCGGATACATTACCCTGCGGCCGCTCGGTAACGCTCGGTAATATATCCGAGGTTCAGCCGCACCGCAATATATCCTCACTTCTAAGAATGGGGAGTGTAAAATGAGAGAACCCACCTCCTGGTGTGGTGGCAGCCTTGGTCAAAGGATAATCACTATCCAACCATAGCATACTCGCTGTATGGTCATCCCAAACAGCGAAAGGAAGGTCAGCATTGAATGAATCAATATCTATGTGGCACGTGACTTACACATGACGAGGACCATTCCCTTTGCCAAAGCAGCCCCCATGGTTGCTAGTCCACCTTTTGCAGCAAATTCATTTGTATCACCAAAGGCTGTCTTTTGTGCAGCACAGAAAGAGTCGCTGATGGAATTGCCAGTCACTCCCGAAATCGTGGACTGAGAATTGGGAATCACGACACCATTCTGGACGTACATTCTCCTAATTTCACTCAAGGTTCCTGTGGTTGACCCATCGCTTGTGATGAACTGTGTCACCACAGTGAACGGCTTGGTGGTATCGACAGTGGTTCCGTAGAAATTCGTGTTGCCCATACGGTAGGAATTAAAATCGCAACCATCGGCATCACAAAGAGAAGAGTATCTGGCGTTGATTCCGCAATCAGCGGCCTCGCACCTATTCAATGTTAGGTTTCCAATGTTTGAGCGGAATTGGGACAATTAAGGTCCCAGAAAGTCGAAGCAGTAGCCAAGACCAAATCTCGCCTTCACAATGTTCCAAAGAGATTGGAAGAATCAAATGGCCGCATTGATACTACTGGGACTGGAAATTTGCTTACCTAGTCTGCTGGGTTACAGAGCAAGGGTGAGGGGTATAGGCGGCGGAAATCTTGTTGGCTTCCCAGATATCCATCTCATTACAGCAAGATCCATATTGTCCAAGTCCTGCATTAGCATCGTTCGTGGCAGGAGTCCATCCAACAGAGTTTGCAACACCATTGATGAATTTGATATCTTGTGGACATTGTGCATCACAATAGCCCGTACCATATTTGGCACCGGCCTTGTTCGTTGAAAAGCGGCTCAATCCTCCATCTTCATCCATTTCAGCAAAGTATAAGGCACCGTTCAGACCGCATGGCAGGTTCGAAACATCAACATCGAAGGTGAATTCCTGGCCCAAAAGCTTCAACATCTGATAGCTGGTTTGGGAGCCGGCGGCCATCAAGTATGTTCTAGAGCCCACATTGGTGTTTGTTCCCTTGGTGACAAAGTTCATCTTGAGAGAGTTGCCCGAAGTGGTGATTCCATAGGTGCCGGAATAATCAGCTCCATCCTGAGCGAGTCAGTAATTGCTTATAATGCACCAGCGGTTGCAATAAAAATTTCACCACATCACAACTTTCAAACATTAACCCATTCGACTTTAGGTTTCAGATTTACAATTTTTAAGTAACAGATGATCATTGAATGAGATCGGACAGTGTAAAATGAAAGAACAGATGCTCACCAAGGCGCAATTAGCGGCACATGTTGCGCCGTCGGGGCAAATAGTGCTATTCCAAGTATTTCCCGTGTAACAGTTGGTGTAGCCGGTGGTTGAATGAAGCCATCTCCAGTTTGCATCAATGACAATTGACTGAGCAGAAGTTGTGCAACCACTAGAAGTACATTGACTAACTGTGAGGGCAGGATGGGTCTCAGTTGTGAGCGTACCCGCCTGCTGTGCTCGAGCAGCAGCGAAGAGAGAAGACAGTGCAAGAACGGTTGAAATCATTGTGAAGTAGGTAGATGTGTGATGTCGATGGTCTGCAAATGCAAAAGGGCGCTCTTAATGAACCTTATATGGATTTCATGACATTGTCAAGCTTCCCTCACATGTCATCTCGGTCTTCATGCATAAGAGGCAGTTTTCTTTGCCATCTTACAATTTCGACCTGAGATTAAAGAATATGGGATTGCGGGTAGTCAGCCGGTCGGATATGGACAGTCGAGGGCATATCTCAATACGTCGAGTATCGGGATAGGATGTGTGATATTACTTGGCTGTATTAAGATCTTCTAAAAAAAGGCTGTCAATGTATACATAAACAGAGATTATACATCTGACCAGGAATAGCTCTCCTTTCTTATACCTAGTGACACCCTCCCTTCAAGTGATCGGTTGGATAAACTGATTGTCCGAACTGTGACTTCCCACTAGGTATATCCCAAATGAACGTACCGAAGTAGCGTTAGGATCGTGTACAGTACATTCTTCCAAGGCGGGTGTCCGGGCCGATGCGAGATCGCTCGCGTGAGAGAGAAGAAAAAAACATTCATCAATTTCACTCCTAAGCTGTGAACATGGTAAGTAGTGTGTTGAAAACTTAGTTGCAGAAGTCTGGTAGCGATGTTCGTATAGATCGATATTTCTATAGTGCAATATACATCATTGACAGAAAACATAAGTGCAAAGATCACATTGATGAGAAACGAAACATTGAACAATTGATGTAGGCTGGAATTACGCCGAAATCATTCGGACGAATGGCAGAGCAGAATGGTGATGACTTTACTCTGGGATTTCGGGTTTTTTTTTATTTAGGCTGTATGATGTTCGAAACGAGGAACGGCACAAAATTTCCCCGCAAATTTCTCCTTATGGGAGGGAGTCTTTTGCTGCAAGGGATAAGATAATCCGGGGGTAAGTACCCGAACAAACTTTCTTTGTACAAAATCACGTTTCCCTCTGGTGCAACTTCTGATAATGTATCAAGGCACTCCACAAGGTAGACAGCATATAGTGGGTTTGGGGGTTTGCTCATCAGCCGATGATGTCCACATGTGATAAGCGGGAAGGATAAAGTGGAAATACCTTACTACGACAGTATAACCGAACGATTGAGCTGAGATTGCCTCCGGTACCTTTTCAAATAAATTTCATAGTACCGGCTTGGCATCCTAAATTCAGGATGAAAGCGAAGATCACGCTCTTGACGTCGTCAAGCACTCTCGTATCACGGCAATTTCGCCCCGCGCTGCGTATGCCCGACATCATACCTGCTTGGGCCGTATGTTATCAGTATGTTAACCATTTCCTACCACTCCTCTAGTCCGCTTCTCAAAAAGGGGGTGGCTCGATATAGACTAGTGGACAGTGTAGATCCGATTCCCAGTTCATCTGTCCTGTTGACAGGCATCATCTCAATGCTACATACAGCTTCCAATGCAAATAATGTATACCCGCGATATGCCCTTAAGGCAGTTGTCGGCGGACTGCCCATACGAGGACGTTTATCCTTTGATATGGGGTTCAGACATCCAGATCTCATATTGCCAAGGCGGTTCTTGCTTTGCCATACTTGACCTGTTTAGGTCCATATTGTGAATCTTTCTCCCACTGCAGTATTTTGTCACTTATCGAGCAGATCAACTCGGAAGGGTAAGGCAGTGTGGTCAGACTAGCCGGATAGTATATCAATTGATGGCGCACTCGAATGTCTCGCTCTTTTTATAGCCAGAGACGAGGGTGTCCAGTATAGATTGGACTGATGGGCATACAGAAAATCGAACCCAATTGCTCGAATCTCAGTCGAACTTTGAATTGGGGGGTTGAGGTTGTTTCATTGCTTGAATTTCACTTGAACTTTGAGTCGGAGAACAGTTGTTTGAATCCCAACTGGTCCATCAGCGCGTATGTAGTTGTTGCGATTTTGATATTGGAGGGACAGAATTTTGAGGATGGTAAAAATAATACAAGCATTCATTTCAACAGGCTGAAAAGGAACGTCCACTTGTATGGCATTTGGTGGGATACGCCACTCTGGATGATTGCTTATAGTTATTGAAATGTACTTCAATTAGATATTTGAATCTCCAACTCCAATTCAGACAATCAACTAACTGTTTAGAATTTTGAATCATTGAGTAAGATTTAAACATTGGAATATTCAAAAGATAATTTAAATTATTAAATCGACTTCAAACAATCAGCTATTTGAATTTTTGAATGTGTGAATAAAATTTAAATAATGAAATCTTCGAAAGATACTTTGAATCTTCAATTCCAATTCAAACAATCAGCCATTTAGAATTTTGAATCTTCAATCAAACTCAGACAATCAGCTGTTTGAATTTTTGAATGTATAAACATGATCTAAACAATAAAACCTTCAAAAGTGTGAGATTGGAGATTTCAATTGTTGAATGTGTTGGAGACTATGATCAATATGAGGAAGGTAGGCATGAACAAGTTCAGTGTAATAAAGTAATATTGTACGTAATAAGTAAAGTATGAATATGTGAGATGTGGTAGTAAAGAATTAATATATCCTCAAATATTTATAGTCGCCGATAAGGTAATCTTACCTTAGTACGGTAACTTAGTAGTACGGTAACTAGTACAACTACTATTACCTCCAACAGAATGTATTTCAGATAACGAATACTTGATTGTATCAAACAGCTTCTCCAACTCGTATCTGACATACCTTTTCTCCTCCACAATCAAGAGTTGTGAGATATTTTATTTTCGACCATTTTTGCATACACACCAGTTCCACTTAAATCGTTGTATTCATTGTGTACTAATTCTGTCAAGACATCTCACCTCAGACAAACGCCATCTGGGAGCTTTCTCTATGGGTACGATGTCCTCGCAAGTTCGAGCCAACGAAACAAATCCAAAATCCATCGCCCTTAATATTTGAAGGAATGAATGTTCTGTGGGAGGCGACTTGTAATACAGTGCTTGAATTATATAGTGCAGAGGAAATAAATAATACTGATACGAGAAGGATTCACGATTACCGAAAAGTATAAACCTCTATTGTAATACTCTTGGTTCCAAAACATGAGGTTCGATCGAACAAGCAAAATCGGTTCAAGGCGAGGCAACATGGAAAGAGATGAATCTTCAGATTTCAGTTCATCGAGGGGAGAAGAAGATAACGAGTTCATGCCAGCATGGTAACCTACCTCAATGATGCAATGCAGCTAGCTCATCCCAATATGTGGAAATAAGAGTGGGTTTACCCATATATTGGCAAAAGGGTAGAAGGGAAAAAACCAATCTAGACTTTTTCATTTCCCCTGAGATGAGATTTGTGTACTGTAGATATAACCTTGCACGGGGCAAGAGGTCCCTGAAATTCATTCAGACCCCAGCACTAAAAATAGTGCTTTTCTAGATCTGGTTTCTACCGCTTTACTCGACCCTGTAATCGTATCAAATTTAATCCACCAGATCCCACAATATATCTAATACCGGCGATCATCCAAATTTGGGAGGGGTTTAGGGGTTCCCACGCACTGCTCAGGGTTCGTTGTCCATTTTGATTGAATTCGATTTTTCACTATGGAATCCAATTAACCCCTAGATACGGCAGGTAATAAGCTAAGTATTCTAGAACTATTGTTCGGTAAGGATGCTTTTTTCTGGATGAAATACAGGATGCGTATCTCGTACCAATTCCGGTTATTATGAATGGCACTGCCTCATGTAACCTGATGGAATAATACTTGGTGATACTTGTACGAAACGACGAATGACGGGATTGCTATTAAAGAGTAGATCAGATGGTCGCGCTGGGCCTTTATCCAAGTCAATTCTTTATATTCGATTATGTATCAAAAAACTGGATATTAAGATAGAGGATCGTTACAATTCGCGCCGACGTTTAACCTATATGGTGGGAAAGCACCTTCAAAACTTCAAACAATGTACGTGAAGAAGTTGGTACTTCGGCTTGGCGCGAAAAGGGAAATAAACGGCAGTGGTTCATTTTGAAGATGAAAACATATCAGGACACCATATTAGGTTAACATGGAGGCAAATATGAAAGTAAGGTAGACGCGTCGACACAAAATTAAAGCACCGTTATCCGTGGCTGCTACGCAGCAGTGCAGCTGAGTCAGGGGCTGTGAAGATTCCTTCTCATAAAATTGGTGGAACGAGCGCTTACCGGGTTCATAAATTTGTATATTATATATCTTTAATGCATTTGTCCCTCGAAACATCTTCGAAGTTTTCTTTTCGCCTTCCACCAGTTCCATTGCCGTTTACTTGACTATTTTACCTTTTGCATTGTTTGACTCTATCTCAAAAACTGGAACCCCACGCGTTGGAAGTCATAATTCAGGGGTATCCATACTTTCGTTTATTGAGACTGACTCTCACTTCATTCAACGTTTATAACTTTTGGCATAAAACAAGTGCATTCAACGTTTACATTTCCATTATTTGTTTGTTTCTTTGCGGACAATTGTCAAAAAAAAACTTCAAATATGTTCTTCACACCTTTCATCACGGGACTTCTTCCAATCCTCGCAACATCCACACGAATCAACGCACCCGAGCTCCAACAACCCAGTATATTCATCCTCGGCGATCACAAACCGAGCACATCAGCATTAGTAAATGCCCTCCAAATCCTAGGATACACATATACCAACTTAAACAGTAGCATTCCGGAGCTCAGCCCCCATACATTTACTGAGCTGTCTTCAAACAATCTCCCAGAAGACCTTACCATTCAGTACCCAAACGCCAAGTTCATTCTCCCAGTTTCATCCAGACATTCTACCAACAATCTAGAAGAGGAGAGAAGGCCATGCGCTAACAGCTGGCTTGGACATCTCGCCGCGTGGAGATCCTCTCCTTCGAGCGAGAAAAAACCTGCTCAGCAAGAGCAATTATCCACTATTCGAGAGACTTTCGGTGCCAATAGCCAGGGAAGATTATTGGAGATTGCACTTGATGAGAAGGAAAGCCACCGAGGAGAAAAGTGGTTGAGATTATGCGATTTCTTAGACTTGGGCTACAGCGTAGTTGAGAGATTGAAGCTGAAGGAGTTCCCGAAGGATCAGGCCCAGAAGACTTCAAGTTGGGGACTTGGAGATAAGATGGGAATGTTTGGGATGGCCGTGCAAAAGAGTGTTTGAGAGGTCGGGCACAATAAGTGGGTTGATTCGTTGTGGGCTTAGGACCCCCTGACTACGGCATTGAGTGCGGGGAAGGCATGCGTGGAATCGCTTGCGGTGTCCTTGGCATTTTCGATGTGGATAATGAATCCATGATCTCGACTCAATCGGTGGATTGAATACTGAGGGGGAACGCCGCTTCGAGGTTCAGGCTCCGAGGCGAGCACTAGCGATGGACTTGGAAGTCTCGTGTCGGTTCCTGGACAGCATACCTATTACCGAATGTAAATGTGCTCGCCTCGGTTGGCACTATGTGGCAAATTAGTTGGGAATGGCTCGGGAGCAGCTTCGGTTGGTCTCTTTGTGGATAGAATTGATATAGATAATCACTAGATGTAGAAATACTTTATAGAATTTCACAGCTTCATTCATCACACCCATTTCAGTCATTAGGTTCCAGAACTATCCCATTCTTTGAATATGATTTTGCGATTCCTGTCTACATTGATTCTGGAGGGTCAAATTGACATAGATCTAATGTAGATATAAGCATAGAATTTCCGAGCTGCGAACTACAACTAGTCTGTGAAGGCTGCGCGGGCCTTTGCATTGTGACGTGCTTGCTCTTCTTTGCGGACAGCAGCCACACGAGTTTCAAAGTCGCGGTCCAAATTATCTTTATAGACCTGAACCTCATGATCAAACTTCTTCTTAAGCTCTACTACTTGATCAGTCAATGTTGCTGATGCTGCCCTCAGTTGATGACCTTGAGCAACAGTGTTTCTCAAAAGCATCATTTTAAATTCCGATTTCCTTTTCTGATGAGCGATACGTTGCTCAGAAAGCTTTTTCTCGTAGGCTATACGTTCGTCGAGAAGCTTGTCCATGAAGGTTTTACTTTCGGCGATAATCGCATCAAGTTCATTGCTCGCAGAGTTTTGAGACATGCTGACGATAGTAACAAGTATGATTGACGACTGAAGTTGTACTTGTGATGAAGTGCGCGCACCAGCCAATCGAACAAACCAACTCGGAAAATCGACCACACGAATGAGGAATGATGGATGGATGGGGTCAATCCCAACCTGATATACTACCAAGTTGAAAGGGTACACAAAAGAACCAATCAGATAAAGGAGAGAGAAAAGGGGAGGATCCAGAAAGCCAACCATTATATGGGATGCATGTTGCAGTGAGCAATGATTGCATCATCAATGAATGGGACCATGTGTATCTTTCAGATATGGCATTCCATATGCGCGAACAGAATGAATGACTTACAAGTATAGTTCTAGACGTAAAGGAGTGAGTCATCTTCTCTTATGACCCTTTGTGAACACGATAGGCTTGCAATTTGAGATTAAGATAAGGATTGAATGGGGATTCTGACAGGCATGCAATATTGAAAGGACATAGCAATTACGTCGATACCGACGCCTAGTACAGAGTCATCAACAAAAGATGGCAGTCCGGGATATACCGCGTTCGCACATTTTGCGGGTATCGATTTTCTACCCGTATGCTGAAGCAGCAAGTCTCGTCTCCCAATGTAACCGGTTGATGGTCACATGGAACGGTTGAGCGTTAGATTTCCGGCTATATATGAAAATTCCGACGCTTTCGGCTCCATTGGATGACGAGAAGTATATCGGAGACCTATGCTTCATATGGCCGACAAGAATGCACAGCTGTGGGGTTTGGAAAAGCCACAGCACAAGCAGTGTTGGTTAAGGAGGTGTAAAGCAGGAATGTTATCAAGTAGGAAGTCAAACGATGAGAAATATGATGTTTGATGGAAGTGAAGAAGACTCGACCGATTTATAGGAAGTCCAATATCGTATGAAGGAGATGAAGGGAAATTTCTTGAACCAGTGAATATATAAACCTTTGCCTACTCCACTTGTCGTCCGTTCGTACAAATCTGTGTACTCTATCACCAAAGTAGCACCCACGCACGCACGCATTCACCATTGCAAGTGTGTGGGACCTCTCTTCAATCTATCACACAACACAATTTGACCTGACCAGTAACCCAACTCGCGCCCTTGTGTTTGTTGCGAAGTTTGTGTTTGCCTGGATTTTTATGCGTAGGGAAGTGTGGACGGAAGTTCTAAATATTCACCAAGTAACACTAGCCCTAATATTCACTACCAACACACTAGATTTGTTTTGTTGCACATCTATGCCCCATTCTCCAAGACGAACTTGGACATTGATAGTTATTATCAAAGCTCTCTCGTCCGATATTGATTACCAATACACTAGACGCTGGGTGTGTTTTGTTGTACATCATGTCCCATTCTACAAGACGAGTCTGGACATCGATCATTATCGTCCGAATTCGTCATTAGTGGTTGTGTATATTTGAGTGAATTGACACGACAGCTTTAATAGCCTAATATTTGAGACTACGATGGTACTGCCCAGTGTACGGCCGACATCATCATGGGTGAGGATAGCTACCCATACATCGACTTGTATCATAGCATTGGTTACTCTGCCAAGGTGGCTCTTGCTTTGCCATACTTGACCCGTCTAGGTCCATATTGTGAATCTTTCTCCCACTCCAGCAATTTGTCACTTATCGAGCAGCTCAA
>JWJA01004964.1:0-15045 GCA_000812885.1 Lanzia echinophila
TTTTCCGTGAGCATACTATTTAATCACAACCTCTTGGCTTCCAAGTTCGGAGTCAACATTCCCTATCCAACTCAATAGCAGTATGGTATCCATCAATTTCCATCGCGTAGTACTACCCGTGCTCATCGGCACATTATCTCTCGTTCCTACTACACTCTCCGCTGCCAACAACCTCACTCTCATCCCGTCTTTTGGAATCAATCCATCCAACGCCTCAATGTACATCTATGTCCCCACCACTCTAGCTCCCCACCCCCCAATTCTGGTAAATCCACATTGGTGTCATGGCACAGCACAAGACGCTTTCGCCGGAACCCAGCTTGCCACTCTGGCAGATACTTACGGGTATATAGTTATTTACCCCAGTTCTCCCAACACAGTTGATAATTGCTGGGATGTCTCCTCTACGCAATCGCTCACTCACAACGGTGGAGGTGACTCTCTTGCCATCGTCAACATGGCGAAATATGCTCTGAAGACATATAATGCTGACCCGAATCGGGTCTTTGCAATGGGCACCAGCTCCGGCGCGATGATGACAAATGTACTTCTTGGCGCATACCCTGACGTTTTTGCGGCGGGATCGGCATGGGCAGGCGTAGCATTTGGGTGTTTCGCTGCAAACAGCTCGGCAGTTGATCTTTGGTCAAATGCTTGTGCTACAGGCACGATCATCAAGACTGGACAACAATGGAAAGAGATAGTTCTGGCGGCGTACCCTGGATATCTGGGTTATAGACCGAAGATGTGGGTCTTGCATGGGTCGATTGACACAACTCTATACCCTCAGAATCTCCAGGAAGAGATCAAAGAATGGACTGCGGTGTTGGATCAATCAACTACGCCTTTGACTACGGTTTCAAACTGGCCGGATAGCAATTGGACAACGTGGAACTATGGGGAGAAGTTTAGAGCAACTCTCGCGTTTGGCGTTGATCATAATATTCCGACTAATGAGACGGTGTTGTTGGATTGGTTTGATTTGAAATGTAGAGGCGAGGATTGTTTTTCGAGGGTTAATCCTCTTGGCTTGAGAAGAAGAGAGGGTGGTATGTAGAGGTATTGTGAGACGAGAAAAGACGGATAAGTCCCGCTACACTGCCAAAGGAGCAGGATCGGGTTCACTATGGTATCATATCATACTGTAGTTGTCAACAAACATAAAAAGAACTTCATCCAGTGGAATCATCCCGATTGGTAGTGTTTCAGAAGCCCTGCTACAGAGACTGTATGAGCTACAATGTCTTAGCTCGCTGGGTTGTATAAGCTTAAAGTTTCGTGCCGTATATTAGTTCAGATGGCTGGGGGCGAACATGTGGGGGTTTCACGGATGGGTTTCAAATCCTAGGAACGTAGGGATTGCAGTTGTGGCGTTTTCTGTAGACAAATATTACTGGCTCGCTAATTCACATATCCCTACGGGTTTCATGCTTTTGTCGGGCGCTGCAGGTCAGATGAATTGGCCAACATGTGCAGAGCCTCAACGACACACCGCAGGCTTGCAAACGTACATATCATTGCCATATTGGATTGGATTGGGGTCCATTTCGACGGAGAACAGAAAAGGCTGTAAGATGCATGATCTAGAAACGTTTCTGTCATGCGTATGATACGGCCCCCTCGTTTCGATGTTGCCGGAAGATGCACTGCATAGTGAATGGTATCTGCAATTGCTCCGGATTGTTCAAAACTGCGGCCAACGTCCAGTGTTACCATATCAGCAGCAACTTGTCAAAATGCACTCACCTGCTATTTGTTCCGAGATTTGTAGCAGGATACGCGTGACAACGTGGCGTAGAATTCGATACGAATTCCATATTTTCATAGAAAGGTTGCATGTTGTCCTCGAGAAAGATGTCCATATTACTCTCGGATACAACGACTACGTATAGCGCCACCTATTGCACGATTGTGTGCTAAAAGTCACTTCTCTGGAAAGAAGTGTTTCTTTGGAATTTATCACTAAAACATCAGTTTGCAAGATCTCTTGGAGACTTCCACGGATAGTTGACCCTTGCAATAACGCGTCATGTTCCTTACGACGCTTTACAATTCATGTCTTCGAAAAGTCAATATGAAGTGGAGATTCAGATTCCCCCACGTGAGACTGGCTTCCCAGGGTATTGAAAAATTTGCACAACTGCTTTTGCATCCATTTCAACATCGTTCTAAGGCCAATCAGTCAGAGCCTCTAAAGTATGCGCTAGACAAAAGGCACAGTTCTATCATACTTGACTGTCTGCTACACCTCTCACCTCTTGCAATTACGGGCATTCTGGCGTATCTCAACATCAGCCAAGTTTACTGGGAAGATATACGAGCCGAAAGCAAATGGCAGAATACCTTCTTAAATCTCCTTCAATTCACTGCGAAAATACACGAACTATGGATTGGCTTCTCCATCGCCACAATACTTTCTCACTTGACTATATTAATTCTTGCTCAGAAAAACGGTCTGCCGTTTGGTTTACTAGGTGCCGATCTTCAAGTTGGAAACCCTGGCTTCTACTTTAAGAAATCGTTCTGGTCATCCCTCAGGCATGGTTTCCATAGACCAAGACCCGATATTATCATATTTAGTCTTTTTTTGTTGCTCTGTTCTCTACTTACGGCATTTTCCGGGCCATCTTCTGCCATCGCAATGCGACCAAATCTAGACTGGTGGCAAGTCCCGAATGACACGTTGGACTTCGATTACCGCACAACGTTTAATCTGTGGCCAATCGCCTTGGACTACGCTCAGCCGATAAATTCTACTTTAGAGTGTCCGGAGATCTACAATGGCACGTATGACGCTTCCTTCTGCCCAGCAAGCGGCTTGAGCATCATCAGCGAATTCTTGTTGACACTTGGACCTATACTCCCAGGGAGCCCGCTGAACACAAGCTTCTACGATGTTAGCAGCAATACTCAGCGATTGCTGACTTCTTCGATTCTACCCGGAGATATAGCTCACTCATATACGTCTACACTATCATTATTACCACAAATGATTATTGGTGGTTTTTGGGAAGATATAGAACTTGGTAAATTTCCTCAGCCGGTTATCACACAACCGAAACTCATCTCTCACCCTGAAACTATGCTTAAACAGCCCTTGGTTCAAGTGAGATGTAATATCTATGAATACAGAAATGTTTCAGAAAACATATCAGCGGCCGATGACCAATTGTTCTTCCCCTTGATTCCAAGCATTACCCGGAATGAGCACCTCACAGGTTCCGATCTGGTAGGATTCCCGGTGCCGAAGTCTACATGGAGTGGCCAAGATCTCAGGAGATTCAATCTAAGCTGGGTGGATTTGTATCAATACAATGGCTCGGCATCAGTAGGTGCGGTTCTTATGCTTCCAAATTCGATACGTGGAGATAATGGTATCAGCAACGATTCAATTCAGGATAGCTTAATTGCTCCGTGTACCTTCGACGCTAGATGGATTCCAAGTGATGTCAGCTTCGACCCTACTACCAGCGATGTGATTAGTGGAAATCTCACAAGCTCGGGAGCCTTTTTAGATCTTGGGGAATTTATTTCGAGAGCAAATGAAAGCTCTCCGCCCGAGAATAAGATAGGCTCTAGTGAGATCATTAACATTGATCCTCGCTGGGCTATGCGTTTAAACTATCTCAACGTAGCCGGTGTTAATCATATTCAATCGTACCTCGCATCAACTATCAATAAAAGATCAAATCCATACAACATTACGGAAACCAACATTACGATGATAGAGGAAACTCTAGACCAATTCTTAGTACCCACTCCTAACAATACTCTAAGTTTCAACCATCTAGATCACTCGGAAAAAGCGCCTATCCATTCAGCCGATGTTGGAGAAAGTCAATCGTTTGTGTCTGTCTTCATGGGTATGGTCATGGCCAATGGCCTTTCTCACTATGGCATGCAAAATATCATGCTAAGCAACGGTAACCTTTTCGGCCCTGAAACTTCACTCTATCAATCATCTGCGTCATCTTCGCCAACTGAAACAACAAGTCGGTCCCAAGAAGGATGGCACAAATGGAGATTCGTGGTATGGCGGCATGGTTACAGCTATGGCACTCGAGACACCACGACCAAGCTTGCACTATCCGTCCTTCTTACACATGCCGCCTTGGCTCTAGGATTCATCGTGTATCTATGTTTCTCTGGCTGGACTACGAATTCATGGGCCTCTATCGGAGAACTCGTGGCACTAGCATTGAAATCCAGTAAGACAGATCGGTTCCGTGGTGCTGATGCAGGCATTAGTAGTTCTGTTACGTGGACGCAGAATATTCGCATAAGGGAGGTTGGGCTTCGAGGCTTGGAGATGCGACTTGGTGAAGATAGTGAAGATTTGAAGAAAGGAAATACACTGGGGAAAGTCAAAGTTGGAAAACAGTATGGATTCGTCTCATCGGTTTAAGTTCAGTGCGTCCCAAAAGTCGGTAGAGGTGACATTGGAAGGGAATGAGTAGAGCTGGCCTCTCACAAAACTTATCCAAACTGCCGTCGAGGTTGAAGTCTGAAGAAAAATATATGAAAATAAAATGTTATTGTATCTGTTAGGCGAATTGTTTTTAATTTTTGGCACTTCCCACTCCTACTCCTAGCAAAATAACAACCCAACCGGCAAAAGCATCGCTAAATATAAACCGCCAAGTTCGAACAATTCCCAAAATTCAAAGAACCATGCCACCCTGGTATAATATCTAAAACAAACCCAACAAGAATGGCAAGAGTGCATGGCATCCGATCTGATTTGACAACGGCACAATTGCCGCAAAGTCCACAATCATCCAACCCCTGGGTGCAAAACCGCCACACCATATCATCCCAATCACCACCAAAAGCACAAAGACGTACATGGATTTGAAATCTGCAACGATCTTATCAAGACCAACTCTAACGCCATGTTTCTCGACCTCCTTTGCGGTTGCCGTCCATTCCATCTTAATTTCAAAGAAATGGCAAAATAAGGCGATGAAGAGATGGAACGATAAGCCACCAAAAAACAGAATAAACATAGGTGTCCATTTAATAGTGTCGATGATGGCCTTAGTGAAGATCTTATCACCAAGACGGTGACGTAACATAGCGTAGGCAAAGGGTGAGAGGATATTGAAAACGACCGCCATACCGACGAAGATTTTCCAGGAAGTGAGATAGTATTGATCGACTTCGGAAGAAAACCATCCGACGATGAGGTAGTTTGCTAGGGTGAGAGGAATGGCGGCTGCAACTGTAATAGGTTGTTAGTTATCATTTCTTGAATGGAAGAAGAATGAAATTGGGGAGGAAAGGGGCAAAACATACTTGCATAGTAAGTGCCGATGTATGCAAGGATGGTCATCTTGGAAGTGATTTTGATATCACTCCACAGAAACTTTTTGAAAAGTGGGGTAAAGGGCCCGCGCCACCACTGCCTAAATGGAAGGAAAACTAGCTCGTTACATCCGTATGCATATCTGTTGAATGTTAGTGACCATTTGAGAACATCCAGTATATAAAAATCAACATACTTTTCCCACCTAGCTAACTCATCATAAACCGTCAAACTTACACCCTCCTTAAATTCACCAGCGTGATAAGTACCTAATCTGACCACGAATCCATTCATCTGCATTCGCAGCGAGATATCGAAATCCTCGCTGACGTGGCTGTCAGACCAAAACTTGCGTACATCATCTTCAACAAAGCTGACTGCTTGTACTGCTTTCCATCTCAAGAATGCATTATGTCCAACGAAGGGTGCAGAGTCTCCATTACCGACTGCAAACTGAATGGACATATAAATAAGATTGGTGAAGTAAGTGATGCCATTCTCGAAAAGATTGTTTGCGACTTGCATTACACCTGAAGCGTGCTGAAGGATTGCTACTTCAGGAGATTCGTGAAGCTCGAGGGCGCCGAGAACAAGACAGTCTTCAGGCTGATAGTTGTTAGTATGAAAATGAAAGAGCATTGTAAGAGAAAAGAGAACTTACAACACGAGTATCCGAATCGATCAAGAGAATAATCTCTCCAATTCTGCAATTACCTCCAGCTTGGGTTTTACCGCCATCGGACTGGATGATGGTATCCATCGCCTCTTCATATAATCTCTCCTCGTCTTCGAATGAGAGTTCGGAGACGGCACATTGCTTCTCAGCCGCCAGGACACTCAAAAGTCTGAGTAACTCGTCTTCAACACGAATAGAAAAGTCCATACAGTAATTCATATTTGAAGCCTTCTTGAATTGCCCCTTGCGGTGGAATCCGTCGGGGTTTGGGCGCTTCTTCTGGCCACGGAAAGGCCCCCAACCAGTGGGCTCTTCATCTGTGATTGTCGATGTATCTTTCGGTCGCGAACACCAACCTATGTTATTGACCTCGTAATAGTATCTTCGAGCTTCAGCTAGTTCGGGTTTGACAGTTTGCATCCCATCGTCATTTACGAATATCGACGCGGTCCCGCCTCGAGACTCGTATTTTCTGATGGCGGCCATTAAGCTGGTGACGGTAGGAATAATGACTCCTTTCAATCCCTCCTTATAAACAGGCATTTGGATAGTGATATGTGGAAGTTCGAGATCTGGGTACCTTTCTATTCTTGGGGGTTTTGCGGAATAGAATCTGGAATTGCGTGAACAGGTGCCTAATGGTCCAATGATTTGCCACAAGCTGCCCGCGATGACAACGAAATAGAAGAGCGAAAACATGCCGAAAATCGGAATTGTGACGACGAGGGCAAATCTGATAACGTTTCCGTCGTATCTATACTCTTCCAATAACTATGATGATTTGTTAGATGTAAGTTCCCTCTACGAGATTTTGAATACTTACTTTGGATACACACAGCATCTCAACAAAGACAACTAGTGCCATTGCAAATCCGATTACGAAGGCATGCCGCAAGAGGAATGGTCTTTCTGGCGGAGCCGCCGCTTCGGCTTCTGGGTCGAAATAGTCGTCTCCTTTCTCTTCTACATCAATTGCAACTTGGATCTTAGCCATCTTTTCAGAATTGAGTCCTTTTTCAGAGAAATAACTTCCACTATCACCAGACATAGAAGTTGGAACTCGGTTGGGGCTCGGGCTCCCCCACACCGAGCTTGGATGTCGTGATGGGTACATTGTCCCAATACTCGAACCCCAGATCTAAAGTCTGTCAGCAAAGTGGATTATTTGAAAATCAGAGCACGTACCATTTGCATTAGTTTATCTTCTACATCAACACCGTGCGATAAGATGCCCTCAGTGGTGTCACTCCACAATGCTAAAACGCGTTCCTGTCGCAGAACACATGCGAATGCCTTTGGATCAACTTCAACAGCTCCCGAAACAACTGCATCCAAAGATTGGGCCACAGGAACACGCACATGTCCGAGAACGAGTTCCTCTTGAAAAGGAGATGTGTTTGGGAAGAGACTTTCAGTGATCCCAGAAGACATCGTCAGGCCAACTTTAGCTCCGACACGGGCCAATAACTCAATGAATTGGGGATCGGTGGTTACCGGCTCAGCAGCGTACGTGCCATCTGGACGACGGATTGCAACACCGAGAGCGGATGCCTCCGAGGCGATTCCATCACTGTCGCCAACGTCTTGGAGCCAGTTCCTCTCCATGCATTTTCGATGAAGGTATTTGACCAACTATTAAGGGTGATGTTAGCATTTAACAGAGATAGTGAAATGCAGTGACTTCTTACCAAAGCGTGGCGGTCCGCAATTTCTGGTGAAGAGTGCGGTCGTCTTTCACTTAATCGTGGAGCGGTGAGTCTGCTGCTCGAGGAGTCGCGGGAGAGTGACGGGACGTGGATTGAATTTGCTCCAACGAAGGTCATGCCGGAACTGGCTCTAGTCATATTTCCTGCAGGCTGCATATTGTCTGATTGAGAAGGTTGCTTGAGTTGTACTGAGTGCAAGTGAATGGATTTTCCTTGAGATGATACGGGTTTATATGTGAGACCTTGCGCTGGGACATGTATGCATCTCCATCTATCGTGATCTGGAGCTGTCAATATTTACTATTGGGGGTCATAGTAGTTGTCCTAGTTACCGTAATAGGGTTACACGGACCATATGAGTGGAAATTCATACTGAGGATATAATTTTAAGCGCCTCTATTTACATCTACATCTCTTTACCGTGTAATCTCCCCAATCAGAGCTATGTACTATAGCCTTGGCGCATTTTCGACAACTGAGATGAGACGACTTTTACATCACACAAAATAAAGGGTTCCTGCTGAATCTGTATACTTTAGCCTTGGCGCAATTTCGACAACTGAGATGAGACGACTTTTACATCACACAAAATAAAGGGTTCCTGCTGAATCTGTATACTTTAGCGTTGGCGCATTCCAACACCTGAAATCATACGATTGTTTACATCACACAGAATAAAGGGGTCCTCATTCTACTGGTATTACTCCTGAATTTTAACGCCATAGTTGAACTTTCTTTTTATTAGGTCAACTTATACGTGCCTACTCACTTCAGGCTGGCTTTTGGGCGTACGCCGCAGCTCCCGCTACCGCAAGCCCTCCCCTTAGAATTTTGCTTCTAGAATCTTTCAAAGCTGTTTTCATCAATTTTGAAAAAAAAGAACACATGTATAAAAGTTAGTAAATGTGTTAAAATTACGTTAATTAAATGTTTCATCTATTCGTATTTTAATTATTTTTTATGTTTGAACTTTTCTAATTAGAAAAGGATTTTTGACGTGAGGCTTTTTGGGGCCTGTGAACGCTAGTCTGTAGTTTTCTTCTCACATCCAATCAATTTACCGAAACCCGGGAGTTTGGGAATGTGTAGTTGAGGAGATCTGGACGGAAAACCCGACAGTTTGGGAGTGTGTACGAGCCTACGAGGAGAGCTGGACGAAAACCGACAGTTTGGGAATGTTGTACGAGGAGATCTGGACCGGAAACCGACAGTTTGGGAATGTGTACGAAGTAGTAGAGGAGATCTGGACCATGTTTCACAAATTTACATATAAGCTTTGGTAGTGTTTAGTCTAAAGATACTTGAAAGTACGATGTGGCTCAAAGGATGTGATAGTTTTAACCGACTAGGAAGGGAAGCGAATTTGGAGCCCCCTTGAGCGGACGATCAAACATCAGGTCATGACCGTAACGTTAGTACTATGAATGGTCAGAGACTAGACCGGGTAGAACCCGTAAAATCACGATACAAATATAACATCGCAACTTCGCAGCGGGTAAGCAACTCGGGAATATTAGTCTCGTTTGAGGACTAAGTTAGCGACCTTCACTTACTCAGACCTCACTATATTACCCCCACCAGTACTTTTATCGTTCCATGGCTTCACAGATGGCAGACGGTAACCTCATGCCCCTGGAAGGAGCCTCAACATCCTAGCACTTAAAGAAAGCTTCTACGAACATAGCATCAACAACTATAATAATGTCTAATATTGAAAGCTTTATTTCGCCCTTTTCTGCCCCTTTATCCGGTAAACGTGCTGTGTGTCTGTGATATTACCCTTTTAGACCCTAGAGCTCGCTCAGAATATGGGTTCTGAAACGCTCATCTAGATTCTAATGGGTAGTTGATAGTTTATTTGCCCACATTCTACATACAGCATTTGCGGTACCCGGTGTTGTACCGAGACGAATACCTCAGGAATGGATGCAGAGAACGCCCCCACGCCTCTCCTCCCCTTTCTCGGTAAGCTTAAACACACGTCCCTTTTAAACACAGTCGTACATTTATTAGTAATTGTACAAATTTTGTAAGGTTCAGTACAAGCACACTCGACTTCCCAAACTATTTTTTCCGATAGTGCTTTCACTGACATCTTCAGCTTCACCTCTCCCTGCACAGTGGCTTAAACCCGAAATTGAGAAAACCCTGAACTTTGCCTATCGATTAGAGGTCTCGCCTTGGGCTTCATTGACTGGAAATCCCATTCCTTATCTTCATTTGTAACACGACCCTCACCCAGTGGAAAAGGAAAGCGATGTACTAGCACTAGTGCTCGTCTATCGATCGAACAGATGGTGGGATTTAGCATCGGTTGTTCTCTGGCAATGGGAACCTTATTTGACCACATGGCACATGTCTATACCTCAACATTTGAATTTCAGCCTCATGGCGATAGCCTAACTTGACCGAGAGATAGTTGGAAGCGATGGAATTTAATCGTCCGATTATTTGCTCAAATTCGGTGGCGAGCTAAGTATAATCTTTTTGAGCGGACTGTTTTTGTTAATATTTGACATGTTGATTGACCGAACTTTACTCAATACTATATTTTTTGAGGCCATGTCGTACACGAGTACGAGGCAAGATTAAAGAAATGCTTTCCTTACTTCAAAGTGTTACCATTATTGAGATCTACAGTCAGTGGTATCTCATCTCAGAACAATTTAGAGGGTTGCGAAGATAAGTACATACGCATAGTCTAAATGATTCTTGCTGCCTCACTTCGATGGAGCTGCCTAGCCTCACGTGCTAGACTAGATCTTTTTCTGCAAAGTATCGATATGACATCGACCTAGATCTATCCAGTTTGGCTCCTCGATAGGTTTCGATATAACGTCTTATTCAATATTGCGGATTTGCAAAACTCATTCCAATATCCAAATCAGTACAAAAGAGCTTAGCGTCTTCTATTGTACTCAAGTCTAAATTAAGTAAAATGCCACCAAATTGTTGTAATACGTCAATGTTATAATTTTCTCATATCATTACCTTAATCGAGGTAATTTCTATCACTTCAAACAGTGTTTCTTTTGAAATTTCACAATAGAAAAATCACCTGGGCTGAAAAGCTTGAAATTTTAAATTACTGCCTTCATTCGTGGGCGTATCACCAACAAGTATGGACGAGATACAGTATATTCCACCTACTGTGAATGGGCAGCGGCCCATGAGTGGGCAACAATCAAACAGTGGGCGACAATCAATCAGATATGCATCGAACTCTTCTTCGGTCAGCGAAAGAGACGTCGAAGTTATTCCAAAACGCCGATTCAAGAGCTCTCGTCTAATTGGAGAGTACGTATCGTGGTTTCTATGTTGTCAATATATACTAAGTAGTTTCAGGTACGAGAAGCCATGGCTGGAGACGCCAATAAAACGGAAAAGATTTGACACATATATCTTTTGGGGAGGCTGTTTGATTGGCCTCGTTGCCGGTGCTATCATGTGCTATCGGGCTTGGTCAAGTGTCCCAAGCAATGAGGTTTGTCACTCTTCACGGCGACTTTCTGAACGGTGACTGATCTTTGGAACACCAGTTCTGTCTATTCTTCGAAGACAACTTTGAGACTATTAACTCCGATATTTGGGGTCATGAAATACAGAGGGGAGGTTACGGAACAGGTTCATTTGATTGGACCACAGATGACCCCAAAAACTCATTCGTAGACGCGGAAGGTCTTCATATTGTTCCCACTTTGACAATAGAGACTACGGATATCACTAAAGAACAGTTGTACGATGGCTATGTCCTCAATCTAACAACTACTGGTGAATGTACTTCACCAGATGGTCTCAATCCATGCTCGATAAGGTATCTACAGGTGTCTAAACTCTCGCTGATGGAGAAGTACTAATTTCGTTGCAGGAGTAATAAAACCACTGGAGACATCATCAATCCAGTTCGCAGCGCGCGTCTTACTACTAAAGGAAAAAAATCAATTAGGTATGGCAAGGTTGAAGTTGTTGCAAAAATGCCTCGGGGCGATTGGCTATGGCCCGCAATCTGGTAAGCACTATGACCAGAATGCATGTACCACGGAAGACTAAAATTTGACATAGGATGATGCCAGAAGATGACGTTTATGGCGATTGGCCGGCAAGTGGAGAGATAGACATTGCAGAAAGTAGGGGTAACAATGGGGATCACTTCCCCGATGGACGCGACAGCGTCGGCTCAGCACTCCATTGGGGCCCAATTTCTGAAGTGGATGCCTTTTGGAAGACGAATGGTAAACACAACATTCGCCGATCCGATTACAGCGAGTCATTTCGCACATATGGCCTCGAATGGAGTGAAAGGTATCTCTTCACTTACATTGACAACCGTCTCTTAGTACGTTCCACACCTCTACTTCCAGCGAATGAAAAGCACAAAAACTAACTTTCCCAAAGCAAGTATTTTTCCTCGACTTCGGTACCAAATACAAAACCATGTGGGATCGTGGCAGCTTCGGCCAACGCATAGTTAACCATAGCGCGCTAATCGACCCGTGGAGTTACACCGGGCAGCGCAACACCCCGTTTGATCAAAAGTTCTATCTAATTTTGAATGTGGCGGTTGGCGGTACGAACGGCTATTTTCGCGATATGGTTGCAAACAAACCATGGGGTGATGCTAGTTTAAACGCTCCGCGTGAGTTTTGGGAGGCCCAAGATTTATGGGGTCCGACTTGGCCCAATGGGACTGAGAGAGGTATGACGGTCAAAAGTGTAAAGGTTTGGAATGAGGGCGCTTGCCAATAAACCTTTTAGTGTGGTCTCACGGAGATTTTAATATCGGGTTGTTTGAAGGGTGGTTTTACTTTTTAAACTTTTGGGCGTTGTAAACTATTGTAGCTAATACTAGATATACATTTCATACATGTTTGTTTTGGACAATCCAAACTTTTGCGATGGATATTCATCTCCGTATTGCACTGGAGATGCAACATTCTCATGCCTCAACAACTTCAACACCTATACCTCATGATTACTTCTCCGATGGAAGTTAATCGCAAGTTTATCTACCGCTTGTATGCTGTACTTAAATTGCCATTTTCCCATAGGTAGAACTGCATTTCCTTGAAGTCATTATTAACGTCCATTTACATGTATCAAATTACTACGATCAGTCCGGAATATCGATCACAAATCATCACTGATGGCATATACCCATGTTTATTGTTCTACTCATTGGTATCTTGGACACTTTGAATGTCAACCTGGACAGTTATCACCTGTCCACTTCTATTTGTGGGGTAAATCAATGTCAACAAATATTCAATACTTCTTAGCTTTGTCGTGCAACTAGATTAACGTAAAAGCTGAGAACTCTAATCGTGATAGGAACATGTGGGAGAATATACATGTGAAGACGATTAAACTTAAGGTTAGTAACCTTATTCAGGTACCATCGAAAGTAAAGTAGGATTCCAGAATCACACAAATACAAGTTTGATACCCCTAAACATTCTCCATCCAAAGTACCGGTAGAACTATTGAAGTAACGAACATTGGCATATCGCACAATGGTCCCTTACATGAACTGATATTTTAGTAGATATTTCTGTTTGCTACTGGTTGTCTAGTATATTCTAAGAGGCGTTCTGGGCCCGCGAGATCATCGGTGCCTGGACAATTCTTGACTCTTTACTCAAAAACCTGTCGTACCTTGAACTTTTCCTTGTTTGGAATTTACGATATTGACTTGTACGGTGGCTTGGTATGGTGGCTGAAGCTAGTGTTCAGGAGAGGTCCATTATTAGTCTAGTACAGAGGAAAATAAGCGATGCCTCATGGCAGCTTAACCATTAGCAAAGGCTCCAGAACCACACATTTCCACATTTCTCTTCACCCAGCACCCTAGGTGCGGTTGGAGCCTTTGAGTTACCTTGGATAAGCACTGACCTTACAGCTCTGGAGTTGCGACCAGGAAGCTAATCGGAGCTATTTTAGATCTTATTTCTTCTCGTTGGGTCAAGGGAGGGGATGTGTTATGGACCCAGTTGGCTGGATGGTGGGTTGCGCCTATCTCATAACTAGTAGGTAGGGTCTCGAATGCCCCTTTTACCACTGTGACACTACAAACACACACACACTAGAGCTTCATAAACATCATGCCAATTTTATGTTACAACCCGAGCCGTTTGCCATAAACATCTTAAGTCAATTCTTGTTTTGTTGCCCAAATAATTAGAGACTTGTTTGTATTCGATAGGAATACGAGAAGAGATGGGGAGCCCTAAAGGTCGAAGGCCGTATTATGCAGCTACTTAAATCCACAATCTCCACCTCTTCTCTCAACAAGTAAACACAATTCCAATACTGGTGACAAGTCCGTGAAGATGTTACAAAGAACCATTTGCACAGCGGTGTTGCTTCATTGCTTTGTTAGTATTTACCACTATCCCCGCAAGTTTATGTTGGCTGACTTTATCTACCAGGTAACTTTCTCATATGCACGCCGACATGTCGCTAGGCGTGATCTCTCCATCCAATTAGACTTACCAACTAATTGGACTTCATCCGGATGTTATGTCGATAATGGAGATAATCGCACTCTCAGCGGGGCCATGTATGAAAATTCGACGGCGATGACAGAAGGATCATGCATATACTTCTGTAACGCTCGAGGGTTCCTGCTCGCAGGCCTGGAGGAAGGAAAGCAATGTTGTATGTTCACACTGAATATGATGATTACCATTTCCGCTGGTCCTTTTACTGATTCTTGCCACAGGGTGCGGGAACGATGATCTTAGTCATTCAGTGACTGCCTCCTCGAGTGACTGCAATATGGCATGCTCTGGTAACTCCGATAATGGAACGGAGTTATGTGGTGGTTCAGCTCGACTAAACATGTTCAAAAGCAATCAAACTTCTCAAGACCCTGTAGTCAATCCTGAAGTGGGATTATGGTCATCTTTCGGCTGCTACCAGTAAGTCCCCATCCCATAGTTATCATGTGCAACTATCTCAAACTTTACTAGGGAAGATGAGAGCGTATTTTCTGTAAAAATAGATGTGCCTGGTGGCAGCTCAAACATGAGTGTAGCTATATGTACATCTACTTGTGAATCCAAAGGTTACGTTGTTGCAGGGTTAGAAGACGGGTCAAAGTGCTGTAAGTCTTTGCCTCGTTCCCCTGCTACGCATTATTCACGTGCTAATATCGACCCTCGAAGACTGCGGCAATACATTCCACAATCAGATGCCACCAGCTAACAAAAAAGACTGCGACATGTCTTGCAAAGGCAATGCAACAGAGTACTGTGGTGCTGAGAAGCGACAGAATGTCTATGGGTTTAATAACGAAGTTGTGAACCCTGCGACTGTGATTTCTACCAGTTCTTCCACAACTTCGAGCAGTTCAATACCAT
>JWJA01004965.1:0-19485 GCA_000812885.1 Lanzia echinophila
CTCTCCACTGCAATCATTATGGAAGGATACGATATTGTCCTCTTGGCCAATTTATATGCGTTTCCTACGTTTAATCGGCGATACGGTTCACCCACGGAAAATCCAGACAGCCCTTTTCAGATCCCAGCAGCTTGGCAGGTAAATATATTCAGCCTTCCCACTGTGTTGATCTCTTCCAATGCACCTGACGAGAAACTAGGCAGGTTTGTCGAATGGAGCAAATGTTGGTGAGATTATCGGATTATTCATAAATGGGTTTGTCAGTGAAAGGTTCGGATACAGAAAAACTATGATCGTGGCACTCGTCTCAGTTGCAGCTTTCATCTTCATACCTTTCTTTGCAGGGGATTTAATCGACCTGGAGGTTGGAGAAATCCTATGCGGAATCCCATGGGGTATTTTCCAAACCCTCACAACGGCTTATGCGTCGGAAGTCTGCCTAACTGCGTTGCGTGCATATTTGACTACATATGTCAACCTTTGTTGGGTAATTAGTCAACTCATCGCATCCGGCGTTCTGCTCTCGATGCTTACATAAAACGATGAGTGGAGCTATAGGTAAAGATTCGCCAACCACTTCTTGCAATAGCGACTGATTGTGTTCATTAGGATTCCTTTCGCTATCCAGTGGATTTGGCCTGTTCCAATAGCTTTAGGGTTTCTATTGGCGCCTGAATCGCCCTGGTGGCTCATACGTCGTGGACGCATTGAAGATGCTAAGCAAGCGTTGCGGCGTTTGACGTCTTCCAGACACGCAGATGATTCCTTCAGTATAGATGATACGATTGCGATGATAGTGACTACTAATGGGCTTGAGAAACGTATTGAGTCTGGTGTAGGGTATCTCGACTGCCCGAAAGGAATTGATCTGCGAAGAACGGAAATCGTGTGTGTCACCTGGGCTGTACGCGCCTTTTCGTTGTCATCGGAATCCTGTCTACATTACCTTTTTTTTATCTTCTTTTTGAAAAAAGAAAAATTGTCTCTCACCTCCTCTCGCACCCATTTCTTACGCATTCTAGTATTCGAGTGCACTATCTTTTCCTCCAGCTGTCCCTCAAATACTCTCCAAGTTCCACAATAGCCGTCTCTTCGTACTGGTTCTATGTTGCTATTCACACATTCAAAGTCCAATCCGGCTCAGATAATCCGCTTCTTCGGTCCCAATACTCCATCTGAGGACTAACCACAACACAGATCCAAAACCTCTGTGGTTCTGCCTTTATGGGATATTCCACCTATTTCTACGAGCAAGCCGGCCTCCCAAAAGTCGACGCATTTGACATGAGTATGGCACAAGTAAGTACGATATACCTGAGCAATTCCTGATCATAATTGCATCCCCCAAACATTCCTTCAGATGCTCGAGCGCCAATATCATAGCTAACTATATGCCTTCCACCAAGTACGCAATTGGATTCATAGGCACTATCCTCTCCTGGTTTATTACGCTTCGATTAGGTCGCCGCACTCTCTATGTGTACAGGCTTGCCCTTTTAACAGTGATACTTCTCCTCATCGGACTCGTTTCACTCTCCCCCAACAAAGGCGCATCTTGGGGTATTGGATCACGTCAGTACATTCATTCCAAACCCACCACACCATCTCATCAACTAATCACTAACCACCAACAACACCCTCCAGTCCTCCTCCTCTACACCCTCATCTACGACGCAACCATCGGCCCCATCTGCTACAGCCTCATTTTGGAATTACCCTCCACGCAACTAAAAAGCAAAACCATCGTGCTCGCGCGCAACATCTACAATGTATTCGGCATCATCAACGGCATTATCATGCCCTACATGCTAAACCCCACCGCGTGGAACTGGAAAGGCAAAGCCGGATTCTTCTGGGCCGGCATCTGTTTTTTATGCTGCGCATGGACATATTGGCGTCTTCCGGAGCCCAAGGGAAGGACTTATGGGGAACTGGATGTCCTGTTTTAGAGGGGCGTGAGTGCGAGGGCGTTTGAGACGGTTGATGTTGGTGCCTGGATGGTGGAGGGAAGGGGGGCAATGGTGGTGGAGGTGGCGGTCCGTGAGGGGACGGAGGTGAAAAATGTATTTGGGAAAGCTTGAAAGCCCTCGCGATATCCAATTTGGAATCTTCAGTTACCCTGTCTTTCCTCGCCGTGTCTTTTCAGCTCCTAGAACTATGCATGCATTCTTAATTTGGTTTGATTTGGTGCATATATTTCAACGCCTTCTCACTTATTTGCAAATCGCATTTCAATCCCCGTCTCTTCTGATTGTACAGTGCACACTGTTAATAAATTGAACAAGACATAGCACGTACGAGCAATACCCAAGAAGGCAAAAAGCATTTATTTGACCAACATGTAGAGATAGCGCAACAAAAATAGGGATTTCAAACCGAAACTTTAACACTCAAGAAGTAAAGTAGATGCAGACATAAACACAAGCTGCATAGTACCTACTAACTAATAGTAATATGCCTTGCCTAAGGTAGAAAAGAAAGACCCACCAACAAAACGGTGCCATGGCATGTAACGCAGGTGCAGAGCTCAAACTTGCCGCTAGATACCTAGATAGGTTCACTCGATCAATAAAATGCACTTCTGGGTCAATTCAAAGCAAAGCATAGTCGAGTGCTTCCATCGACAACCATGCGTTTCAAACTCTCTATTCTTGTTGTTTTGTCTATCTCACAATCCATAATTTATACATCTGTCGCATCAATCCATCCCATCCATATTTCACATCGTGATTCGCTGTAAAAGCCATCCATCTATCAAAGACAACGAAAATAAATGCTGCGAGGGAAAGACTGGCCTCGTTGAGATAATGACCATCTCCACCAGCTATCCGTTTTCCTCTTTCCCGATGTGTGCGAAATACATAGGCACAGCCACAAAAAAAAAGTATGTACTCGAAGACATCATACAATTCTAGTTCAAATCGATCCAATCCAAACCTCTGAACTACGAGGTTGTGTCGATTTTATAATGGAATTCCCTTTTGTTTGTTTACCCCAAACACCTTCCCTATTACCGAGGCTGAAAAATGTTGCCTCGAGTAATCGCGCGATATAATAAACATTTTATGTGCTTTTAACGGCGTTCTTTGCTGCGCTGAGATATTCACTAGCGTTGTATGATGGTGCAAAGCCACCAAGGATGAAGAAGATGGCTGTGACCACAGATCCCAGAACAAGAAGTTTGCGAAGGACTGGTCGGCTGGCACCAAATTCAGCCCAATGACGAGATCCTTCACCCAAATATGCCTTAATCTTTTCACCACCGAGCTTGAACCAGACCATTCCACCGAGTGCAATTGAGTACCCGAAGCATTGGAGAGGGGTGATGAAGGTTCCCCAGATGAGAACAGAGAGGCAGACGAGGAGGATATCCTTCAATACACCGCAAAGGGTGAAGATAAGAACGGAGGTTTTGCCAATCTGAAAAGTTATATATTAGTTATGACGCAAGAAATGGCAAAGATAACACATCGAGACTTACCAAGAAGACGACTGAAACATTCAACATGAAGGCGCACATGGCGTTAGCAAGGAGAGTCCAGAATCCAACATTGTAGAAGTCGCCCATAGTCATGGTAGGAACTTCCCAAAAGAGTGCGATCGCGAAGTTCATGATGGCACAAACTGGCGCAAAGTAGTATAAAGATACCAATGGATCCATCTTGAATTCTGCGGAGCTGAGAAGTCTTTGAACCATGACAATTCGGATGGCCTCAAAGATGATACCGCCAATTTGGAACAAGACACCAATTACGACAAAGTCAATCTCTCCAATGGATGCGATAACAACACCAATGACAATGAATGAGACGTTGAAGAGAGTTTTCATGTTTGGCTCGGCAACACCGAGGACCCAACTGGTGAGTAAAACGGCGACAGGCGTAGTGGCCTGAAATTAATTCGTTATTAAATCGTTCTCCAGCCATTTATAGGGATTTTAACATACCTTGAGCATTTGAATGAAGGAAACACTGAGGTATAGGTATGTCAAGTTTCCGCAGATCAAACTCAAACTGAAGAAGACTCCAATTGGGACAATAGCTCTCAAGTATACACGCCCAGTCATCTTAACCGTCTTTCGTCCATCGAGAAGATTTGTTGTTCGTGCGAGAATTTGGGTCATCAAACTTGCGAATGCAAGATGCCATGATGTTAGGAAAATAGGGAACTCTAGAAAGGTCGTCGGATTAGTTTCGAGTCGCCATCCAATCTCCAAAGATTTAGAAGACTATAGGAAGCAACATACTGAATCCGACCGTCGACAAAATCCATTTATTGAATAAAATAACACTGGAACTGAAGAAGATCCATGTCCTTTTGAAAAGAGTCAGCAAAAGCTTGTTTTCAATTGATGGCTATGAACATGGTGGTAAGATTTGACTGACATTACGTAGAGTGCTGGATGAAGTGCCGCCTTTGGAGGCTCTGATTTCTCTGCGGCGGGATTGACCGTAGGTAATACAGGAGCATCTGCCGCTCTGGAAACCTCTCCCGAAACTCTGACCTTTTCTTCCGTCATCTTTGCGGTTTTGTCGAGATGCGAATTCGTATTTCAATTAAGGATGTTTTTGTGTAGTTTTCCGAAGATGAATTTCGTAGGTTTAAAATTGTAATAGTAATCTGCGAACATACAGTGGTACTAGTAGTAGTGCAAGTACGCGATGGGAGTGCCAAGCGCAAGATAAGGATCGGAAAGGTTAGAAGTAACCAAACTCGTTAAAATGGTGTATGTTTTTTTTTTTAGTAACTGAGCTTGTTGCAGAAATAGATGTCTTAAATTAAAAAGAACCTTTTTTTCAATACAAGTATAGATAGAGAATTGAGTATTTTGTTACAAGAGAGAGAAAAGAAGAAGAAGAAGATGATGAAGGAGAAGAGGAAGAAGAAGGAGAAGAACTTGATGAGATGATGGATAGGAGGAGAGGTATTAGAATTAAGAACTAACTGCCTTTTTCACTCCAAAGGTCGAGAACACATTTTCTACCTAGTAATTGTACCGTGATAATAAGGTTAGGTTAGGTTAGAGTGAAGTGGATCATTCATTATTTTGTACAGGGCTATATTTACAAAGTAAAGATAATAACCTGGAAAATTGGATTCGAAATAGGTAACTTCCGAAGTTAACCTATTTGAGAAATTGGGAACTTCAGAATCACTTTTTGGTTATTTCTACCTTTTCTCATAATTCACTACCTACTTTTATCTAGTACAGTACAGTACTGTGTTTAGGAAAAATGGAAGGTATTTAGAGATTTCCATATAATATCTAAATCAGCCAGCCGCCAGTAGTGCTTAAATCTCCCTACCTAGTTTGGTATACAGTCAACATCAGATGCAATACAAGATGAACTACTAGGTACCTACTACTACCTAGCTGTTAGGTAAGGTTCGATATCTAAAATATATTAGTATTATGTACCAGAGACTCCATCAAGTTCTATTTGTCCGGTCCCTAGAGCTTTCAACTCGTAACCAACAGCTATATCTCGTAGTTCTATTACTGCACCGCGTATATAAAGGAGTCCGCCCGCTCCGCCAAATAGAACTAACGCGCAATCACTTTGGAATCCTGACGATAACGTTTTCCATTCCCCCCTTTTCTCATTTCTCCATATAGAATGGATAACAGGGTTAAGGGGAAAAGAATTCCCCAAACTTTCCAATGATATTTGAGTACAGTACCAAATTAAGTACAACCACCCGAAAGTAATTACCCGTCTTCCATCTTTATTATTCCATTCAATCAAAATTTGTTGAAACATTAGTGTGAAAAGCAACATTAATATATCTTCGTTACAAACATAGTATTATTATTATTATTATTAGCATATACAACATACATAGCCCTCTGATCTTCATAATAATATCGGTATATATGAGGTTCTCCCGGGTAATCTTTGCTCTTGTCATAAAATGCTTGATTTTCAGCCTCGTGGGAAGGATATAAAGATTTTACTAGGGGGTTAGGAGAATATCAGGGTTCAAGCGCCACCTCCTGAACATAAGTTTTCTTTTTTTTCTTTCTCCCCTTCCCCTTCCCCTTCTCCTTCCCCCTTGTTCATGTTTATCTCGTTGATTCTCCAGTGAACCGAAGGATTCGGATTCGATAGATCTCTTGGTATGGAGAGGTGGGATATATAGGCTAGTCACCGGCATTGCATCATAGGGTCTTTCTTCCCAAGTGATTTTCACTGTTAGACTTTTTAATTTCGGGCCTATGGGTTGATTTGAACCTTGATTGACTTGATGAGCTTGGTTTGTAAGATTGGTGTAATGTGTTGATCCGTTTCATATATCTTCTTTACTCTATTAATGGTTAGAAATTGTGGATTTTGCGGGTAGTTTTATTCCACTTGAAAAGAGTTGTTGTAAGCTGTGACGGGTGACTTCGGTCTGTTGAAAAAGAGATTGTGGAGAAAATGGACGCTGTCTCATCCTAAAAAAAGGAACTTGTTGTAACCAAACATCAGTACTGTACTACAGTAGTAATAATCCAAAGTGGACTTTGGATTTTCTTTCCATGCTTCTCCTTGTATTTTTCTTCAAGTTTAACTGTTGAAGAGGCTTGCATAGTACAGTCGCTGGCTTACAAGTTTTGAAGTTATAGAACCTTTCATTTTGAGACGGCAGATGATGAAGATCCATGTTGAAATTCATTTACTTTTAAACTCAAACCCTCTTCCAGAAGGTTATCAAAATCATGGTACCATCACACATCGTACGTAAATTTTCTTATCACAACGACGGCACTTTGCATCCTCCTTGAGGGGTACATACATGCATCAATGTGTGAACTGTACGCTCCATATACGGAAACCATGGCTAGGTATGATTGTGAGCTTCAATTTTGATGTCGATCAGAAGGGAATAAATAGGAAAGGCGAGAAAGGATTGGTAAAAGAAAGCGGTCAATACCTATATAAGTGATCGCTGTACTTGGATCGCTGTACTTACATCGCTGTACTTGTATAGTACTTACTTGATTTGATATTGAGACTCGATATACTTTAGAAAGATATTTGGAAATACTATACCCAAGACTTGAGTTCTTTAATAGATTAGAAGGTTGAATTGGATAAATACCTAGGTAGTATAAATTCTCAAATAAATCTATAATTTCCATATTACCCTTCATATGTTACCTTAATTATTGTTTTTTAGTAGAAACTGGTACCTAGGTAGGTAGGTAATAATGTCAAAGTCAATAACTTCATCACTTCAAAATCAATTACTCTATCATCAAATTCATCCAATAGATAAGCTTTCACTACTTATACCCATACTTTTTCACATTAAAATCAAATCGTCATTCGTTAACCAAAACACCTCATCTAATACTTATGCAATAATCCTACCCACTTGCACCTACCTAGTAGTTGTAGTACCTCTCCTCCTCCTCCCACACACATAACATATAATCCTTGTCAAAAATAAAATTAAAAATTAAAAACTAGACCTTTCAGAATAATTATTGTCAGGTACATATTTTATTATCTTCCATTTTCAACCACTTATTTTCCCCATTATCCACTTTTACTTTTCTGTAATAAGTGGTGTTGTCAACTAACTCATTAAGTATTCAATTGCTGGCAGAAACTATACATCTAGCCACCTTTCATTCTACATATTGTAACTACTTGTATTCGGTATTTCAGAAAGCTTCAATAACTATAGAAGTTTTACTTTCACAATCTCAACTTTTTTTTTTCCAGAAATAAAATAGATTTCAAGATGGCAGACATGTAAGTATAAGTATAACCTCAATTCTTGAATTTCACCCCTCCTTTTTGACCCCACGATGTGAATTGGATTTCTGGGTCAACGACTCCTTCCCAACTTTAACTAATCTGGTTCCTGTAGTAATGTAGATGTTCTTGTTATTGGTGCTGGACCAACTGGTCTTGGAGCTGCAAAGCGTTTAAATCAAATTGTGAGTTCTCAATTTCACACACACCGCTTCACCTTGAGGATTTTCGTAACTAATTGCCATTGCAGAATGGTCCATCTTGGATGATCATTGACTCAAATGAAACCCCAGGAGGTCTTGCATCTACTGATACCACCCCAGAGGGCTTTGTAAGTTCTCCCAATTCTCAATTGTGAATTATTGTGGCAAAACATGCTTCTAACGACTTCTCTAGCTTTACGATGTTGGCGGACATGTTATCTTTTCTCACTACAAATATTTCGACGATTGCATTGATGAGGCTTTGCCAAAGGAGGATGACTGGTTTACACACGAGCGTGTTTCCTATGTTCGCTGCAAAAACCTCTGGGTTCCATACCCATTCCAAAACAACCTTTCTGTTCTGCCAAAGGACGACCAGGTGAAATGTGTGGATGGATTGATTGATGCTGCAATGGCATCTCGCACAGCTACAGATAAGCCAAAGGACTTTGATGAGTGGATTGTCAGAATGATGGGTACTGGAATCGCAGATTTGTTCATGAGACCATACAACTACAAAGTTTGGGCTGTCCCTACTACTGAGGTTGGTTTTGCTGAATTATACGTGAAGACCTAGCTAATAAGTTTATTAGATGCAATGTGCATGGCTCGGTGAGCGTGTCGCAGCTCCAGATGTCAAGACTGGAATCAGAAACATCATTCTCAACAAGACTGCAGGAAACTGGGGCCCTAACGCCACTTTCCGTTTCCCAGCCCGCGATGGTACCGGTGGTATCTGGATCGCAGTCGCCAACACTCTGCCAAAGGAGAAGACTCTTTTCGGAAAGAAGGGAGAAGTTAGCAAGGTCAATGCTGATGCACACACCGTTACTCTCTCCAACGGCAAGACAATTGGCTACAAAAAGTTGATTACCACCATGGCGGTGGATCAACTCGTGGAGCAGATGGAAGACAAAGAGCTCATTACCCTGAGCAAGGACCTCTTCTATTCTACCACACACGTTGTTGGTGTTGGACTTAGAGGAGAACGACCAGCGAACATTGGAGATAAGTGCTGGGTAAGTTCAATAAGCATTCTTGCTGGACATGAATGGTGTTGCGACCCTGTCAAGCTATTGGTTTCTGCGAAAGCGGGCCGAGATTTTGCCGAGATGACTGCGGGAGCAACCTTTTTATCTTACATTGCTAGTAGTTCTGTGCAATTTAAGCAGCATTCTAGACTGACGCTAAAACATGACACAACATGCTGACTGAATCTATAGCTCTACTTCCCTGAAGACGACTGCCCATTCTACCGTGCAACCATCTTCTCCAACTATTCTCCTTACAACCAACCTGATAAATCAGTCAAGCTTCCAACCTTGTACAATGCTGACGGCAGCAAGCCTAAGTCATCTGAGGCCCAAGAAGGCCCATACTGGTCCATCATGCTGGAAATTTCACAATCCTCCATGAAGCCCGTCGATGTCGAGAACCTTCTCAAGGATTCCATCCAAGGTCTCATCAACACCCAGATGATCCTACCCACCGATGAGATCGTCTCTACTTATCACCGGGCCTTTGACCACGGTTACCCAACCCCTCACTTGAAGCGTGAAGGTGTATTGAAGGAGCTCCTTCCCAAGCTTCAAGCAAAGGACATTTACTCCAGAGGACGTTTCGGTTCATGGCGCTACGAAGTCGGCAACCAGTAAGCTTCCCCTCCCATTCTTTTGGAGCAGAACAGAACGCAACTAACGTCTTCAAGGGACCATTCTTTCATGTTGGGTGTCGAAGCTGCTGACCACATTGTGAACGGAGCCGTTGAGCTCACCCTCAACTACCCAGACTTTGTCAACGGCAGAAAGAACGACGAGAGAAGACTTGTAGAGGGTTCAGCAAAACTGAATGGATCCACATTGCCATTACGCAATTAGATTTTTAATGATTGTAGGGATGCGTTCTATTAGATGGGATGAAGGAATCTCGCCCATTGTAGGCTTGAGATGGATGATGCAGCCTTTTTGTTACCATCTAGACTTGTTAAAATGTGTCGACGTTTATCTATTGAGATGAATGCTTGTTGGTTTGCTTCTCGAAGACTAGATAGCGATTTTTTTATGATGTCAATGCTAGAGTAGCGGGCAGCATTGCTATGAAATAAGAGATTATGATTCAAAAGTTGATATTTTTTTTTTTTTTTTTCCCTTGGTTAACAATCCCTTTGGTTTTGTGTAATGCGTGATGTGGGTTATGAGATGTGAGATGTGAGTTAAATTGAATGTTCAATTGATACGTCTCGGTCTGTTTGACTTAGGAAGATTAGACATCCTGCTCACTAGACTCGGGAGTATTTGAGTCCCATTTACTAGGTAAATATTGAACAACTTCAGATGTTGTGTTTGATCATTTAGGAGGTAAGGTAAGCAATATATGCTGTTGCTGATGCTATTGATCTTAAACTTTTAATCTTCACATCTTGTTTGATTTGTGATGCCCTTTGAGTTAAATGCTTAGAAGTTGTGTATTCCGGAGTCCATGTTTTAAAGATTAGGATTTTAATATGAATCGGATTTTGATATTTATATTTTTAATAGGTGCGCGGTATGGTATCTGGTGTGATTTTATTGTAGTTGTATTGTATTTGTAGGGTAAGGTAAGGTAAGGTAAGGTAAGGTAAAAATTCATCTTTCATCTTTATCTCGCTGGGCTTCAAGAAACAGGAGGAAGGAGGGCGATGGAGAGGGAGAGGGAGACAGGGAGAGAGATGGAGAAGAAGAAAGGGATATGTGGGTTTGCAGGATGGAGATGGGATTTTGATGGATGTTTTTGATTTGTGTTGGTGGAATCAACTATCTTTCTCGTTTCCAACATCAACATCTACATCAAAAATCATAAATACCTTGCTGATTAGATTCTCCAGCTCCCATGTAGCAATAGCCATGGATCCATGCATTCCCTCTTTTAATTCACATTTCACATCCCGTCGTCTCTCGCTTCACTTCACTTCACCATACTTCATCTCGCTGCCACTCAACTCAAATTCAATCGAGATCCATCTCCAAATCTGCATTTAATTCATCCAAACTAAGATTGAATTCTTCTAACAAAACTATTGACTGATTGCTATTGGTATCGGTATTGGTATCACTGAAACTCACTCATCCGCCCCATCTTATTCATTCAATCCATCCATCTATCCATTATACAAACCATCAATTGACTTCCCATTGCCCATCACTTCTTCCATCCCTTATTATCATGTCCCATTTATGTATCCGAATCCATTGTTCTCGTGCCCATTTTTGTCTTTGTGGTCTTTGCATATACATATCAATCGTCTTCTGCCTTTCGTTTCCGCCATTGTGATAACGGTATCCAATCCAAACGAGAGTCATTAAGCCCGACCCATCCCTTCGTATTATTCATATGCTCCCCCAACCATGACCACAACTCAACTCACTTCTTAGTAAAAGCCCCTAGCCACTTCCTACCCTTTGCGCAGGCTCCCCCGTTTCCGTTCTCCTTCCCATCCGCATGTGCATTATTCTCCTCTTTCATACCAACTCCCCCATCCAAACTCTTCCTCACGCTTCCATATTCACCTTTATAGTCGTCATCATAGTCGTAGTCATCACACACTCCGTCGCCACCAAACGCATAGCTTCCTCCATATCTGCCACCACCCCTCTCTCTCAAACTCCCACCCTTTTGTCCCTGACCGCGTTCAACTACACCCGCACTCATAGGTCTGTAACCGAGCTGACTCTGTGCTCCTCCCATCCTGCTCCTAGAAATTGGCGGCGGCGTGGTTCCTGCCATCTTATACAAGTCTTCATCAACATTAATACCTTTTACATCACCTTCATGCTGACTTCTAAATCTCTCCTTATCCGATATTGCCGTTCGAGCTCTTTGAATTAAAGTCGAAGGAGCATTAGAATTTGCAACTACGATAGTGGTAACAGGGGCAGCATCCGATCTTGTGCCAAAAAGTTTTGTAGGTCGTAGACGAGGGAAATATTTATGTGCCTTTTCCTTTTCTTCGCTCGGTGACAAGGGAGAGGATGGAGATGCAGATGCGATATTGTTTGCGTTTGTGTTGCTGATACCTGGAACCTGCTTCCTGAGACGTGCAGCTAGGGAAGAACGACGACCCAGTGCAGAAGGCTGTGGCGAATTTTCTTGTGAAGTTGAAGTTCTGTCATCCAAGCGAGATTGTGTTCGACAGCCGCTGCCGGGAGTAAGTGTGTGATCGCTTTGAGGTTTCTCTGCTTCCGCCTGACTTTGATTGTGTCCCGTGTTGCGATGTATTTCATAGCGTTGACCTAATGCATGGGATGCTGGTGGAATATGAGAAGTAGGATGGTCGCTGAACATCATGTCGCCGCCCCAATGTCTAACGTTACTATGCCGATCTTTCATACTGAAAAATTCGGGGGCTGCTTTGCGATCACGGGGTTGGCCTTGTCGGGGAAGGAGGTGCGATTTGGGTGCATTTGAGCTGACGCTGGAGTTGCTAATACTGTCAGTAATATCATCTTGCTCCTCTGACTCCCCTTCCTGATCATGTCGTCGACCTTTTACTGTTTCTCCGGCACTTCGTGGTCGCATTGAGACCACTGGTTGGTAGGTATCGTATGCTGTAGGAGGTCCGGAGAAAGTGGATGTACTATGAAGGAAAGTGGCCTCAGCATCATTCGTTTGATCATGATGGCCCAAAGTATCATTCGAGTTTTTATAGTTTCTCAAGGTGCCTGTGCTGATGGTCTCAGGTGTAGGTGGTAACTTGTGGGAAGTTTCGAAGTTACCCGTAGATATGCCAGTAGTGGCCCGGCGATATCCATTGGGACGTTGATTATGTAGACTCAACTTCTCTGGCTCACTTGCTTGTCGCATGCTCGTGGTGGTTTGGCGTTGTTGCTCTAAATTCGTTTGAACCTTTTCGAGACGTTGCAATGGCGATGCAGCAACATAGTTCATAGACAGAAATTTGTTTCGTGGTCCATTCTGAAATACCGAAGATGGTTTGCGCAACGGCATAGTTGAGGCAGGGCGTTCATCAATCCATTTCTCAACCGCTGAGTTGCGGTGCCTCAATGGCGTTTCGAAGTTTTCAGGCATCTTTTCTCCGTAGATGCTTAGAAATGAGCTCTCGCTGAGGATACTCAAAGAAGGACTAGCCATAGGACTAGGAATATCATTTGAGCTAAGACCATCTTCTTCGGGTAGCTTCGGAAGTCCGACATCACTCTCGCTATGATTATCGATGTATAAACTTCTCAAAGTGCCCACGTTTTCACTTTTCTCCGACAGGAACGAAGGCATCCTCCTAATATCTTTTCGGCGAGAGATGGCTACATTTTCAATGGGAGGCGAGCTACGCATATCCAGATTGGGCTGGTCATGACGGAAGTAATCCGAGTCTGTATCTGCATCCGCATCGTACTGCTTGTCAAAACTTCTAACATCCTCTCGTTCTCGCATCAACCTCGCATTTTTAGCTTCTAGTTCGCAAATGAGATCGACAGCTTCTTCTACAGCTCTGTCCCTCTTCTCCAGTTCTGATAGTAATTGATCATTAACATCTTGTAATTCGGCTTGATCCTGGAGTTGTTTCTCTTGGTCCTGAAGTTTTGATTTTAGCTTATCCAATTCGGATTCTAACACTCCCTGCTTCTGTCTCCTATGAAAAAGTTCCAATTTAAGGTCGAAGTTCTGTTTATGTAAAGTCGAAACTGTCTAAATATAAAGCACTATAGTTAGTACACACACATATATGTTAGAAATAAATAGCTCCAAGGGATTTTCTCACCTCCTCCATCTGCTTCACGCCCATCGCCTTTTTTGTTGGCTGACTCAAACCACTTGAACTGGGCCTCCTCTCCTCCCTCTCACTTCTTGCACCTTTCGCTGGAGAACTCTGCACCTCTCTCCCACCATAATTGACATTCGTATCAAGATCGATACTGAATCTCTTCTTTCTCTCCATCAGTTTCTCTTGTAGTAAACTCGAACCGCTCGGCTGTGCACTATTTTTTGCACCACTAGAAGGTAAATGAGAATTCGAACTATTTGTACTGGCCGTTGAAACTGATGGTGTCATTCTTGTATGATTGGTAGAAGAACTTGTAAACTCGGGATGTGATTGCATTTGTGGATTATTAGGTATGCGATCTCTAGAACTATGCGACCCTTGACTGTCATTTTCCATACTTTCCGATAGCTTTTGAATGCTATTTTCAGAACTCCCTCAGAGGGTTTGTTTGTTTTCTTATGAGAGTTGTGATATCGAACCTTCAAATTTGGAAAAGAAGCTGGCTTGTTGCTTGTGGAATTGTTTTGTGGTAAGGAAGTTGAGAAGGGGAAGTCCTTGTATAAAACTCCAGAAGGTGGATATGTCAAGGGCGAAAAGGTAACTGATAAGGTCGAAAATGAAAGTGAATTTCCAAAAGAAGGTAAGGTAATTTCAATAATTAAGAACTATATGTGGTACCTGAGTCTTGGTAGTACTGTAGTTTTGATACTATCCAGACGAATAGACGAATGATTGAATTCAGATCCCCTTACATTGAGCAGCACACCGATATTCAGGCACGTCTGTGTATGCAATGCAATGCAAGATGTATGCAATGTACCGTATCAATGAAGCTGAGGCAGAAGTATAAAAAAAGATTGTTGAAAAGGAAAAAAAAGAAAAGTAATGAATGAGTCCACTGTTTGAATGTTTGGTTTGGTTTGGCCTGGGGGGTTTTTTTTTGTTGGATGTGACTAAAGGTTTCCAGCCCGATGATGTCTCATTCCCCAGCTTTCCTATTATACAAGATAAATATCTCAATTGTATTTTGGGTTTGGAAAGAACCTTTGGAAGAAATACCTACTGTAGGTACCCTGCATGAATTAAATAAACTTCTTCATTTGTTCTATTTCTTTTTGTCAAACATTTTACCATCGCCGCATGTCACCGTAAAACTGATCATATATCAAATTGACTTACTTATCTTTCTAGACACCACGCCTACTACCCACCATTATTAGACTTTTCTGTTTGCTCTCCCTGCATGATTACCTAGGTACTATGTAGTTACATAGATACCTAGGTAGATAAGTATTGATATGGTTGGTACTCATCCAGTTCTTTCTCATCCGATTAAGAGAAAAAAGACTTGTAAATATCACTATTAACCCCTCATTCTTATATCTCATCCCTGCTCTACCCCTGCTC
The DNA here is from genome assembly GCA_000812885.1 of Lanzia echinophila. NCBI lineage: Eukaryota > Fungi > Ascomycota > Leotiomycetes > Helotiales > Rutstroemiaceae > Lanzia > Lanzia echinophila. The sequence continues at coordinate 15,114 of JWJA01004965.1, forward strand.
TCTAGAGTATCTCATCAATCTTACCTACCAACCTCCCGGCACCTAAGGAAATCTCCCCACCATAACTTGGAAAACCAAAAGTTGAATCTGTACCTAGGGGAAAAAAAAGTCTCAGTTCTTAGCTGAAGTACTATGTAGTAATTGTGGCTATGGATCCATCAGTGATACTTTCACTTGAATTATTATGAATTACTAGTAGCTTCGGGTAGAAAGTATAGAATGCATAGAAACCAGCAAGGGCTTTTCGGACAATTGCATGAGATGGCATGGGAAAAACAAAAAGAGGTGCCTACTATGTATCTTAAGAGATATATTCTTTCATAAGATTTTCTTTTAGGCATGGTTCCAGAAGCTTTTCACACATAGTACAGGAACTTGTTTGCCAAATTAGTAGCTCCACTATAACAGTGTTCTTCTTTTCTTTTCATCTGCGCAATTTGGAAACTTCTAATGAGAATCATATCACCCTACCTTGCTACCCATCCAATGAACCTCTTACCAGTATACAAGACAAATTTGGTCTGCTAGTATTGCTGCAACCAATTGTTTGGTCTGATTTTAACAGCACAGTATCACTACATTAGGAAACAAAATGCTTATTTTCTCAGCTGTAATATTCATTCACCCTTTGGTGATGCTAGCCTTTTGTACATAGTAGTTTCTTGAACTTACCCTAGTATAGATGTTCTACACCACTGCTTTTGAATAAAATCTACCTATATATATGATCAGATAGATTTTGCAATTACTTTTGTATTTATATTTCAAATCTGTGGCATGTCTTCTGGCCTTCAAACAGATGATTTGTACAGCAAAAATTAATGTTATGTTTTAGGATAGGCCGAAAAATTAAGCTCTGAAAGTCTCCTAGTGAACCATTTCTTGTTCTCCCGGTGACCCAGTTCCAGTAATTAGATTATACCCCGGTGAGCTTTATCCCTGCTAGAAATAAAGTAATGAATGGGGGTGCGGATATATATCTCTTATCACCGATGGTGTTTAAATTGACAGGGGTAGCTATCCAAGTGCGAAATCAAACCATACTGAGATTTCGCGCCACCATGAACTCTTCTCTTCAACAATTTGTGTACTCATCCATCCTATATGCACGGAATAGGCTTCCAGATACCTTTCACATGCGCTCGCTGTCTGCGAGTCTCAAGACAGCAAAATGTGTCAATCTGTAATGGAAATCTCATACGACGGTTTTCGCGATTCTCGCCACTCCGTGAGGATAGCGATAGAAAAGTAGCAACAAAGCCAGAAAAGGCTGCATCCATTGAATCACAGATTTTGAGCCAAAGTTCGAAAGAAAACCCCAGTAAGCAAACCATAGAAAAAGAACAAGGGGCAATGTCAAGGCGTCTCTCCGAAGCTACCGAAGATGCATTATTAGAGGGCGGACGAGCTGGCCGAAAGGCTGTTGAAGATGCTGGGTTTTCCGAAGAACTAAAGGCAAGATTACTCGAAAGAGTTGAGGCTTCGAGGTTTGAGGCGGAACATGCAACCGCACTTGCAGAAGCAAATCTCGCATCTAATGTTGGCCGTGGATCTCGAGACATTGCTACAGGACAGGCATGGGCTGGCTCCGAAAATCCCGAAGATACAATTCTGCGAATGCTGGATGATGCGAAAAAGCCTTTAAAGCCTGGGTTAAGAGGTCCGGCCAGAATACCGGCGCCGATTGTGGATTTGAGGTTGAAGAGAGAGCCAAAGCAGCGGCCCGGACATCGATTGGCGAATGCGAGGGATAAAACCTCGATTTATGCTATTGCTAAAGACACACAAATGAGTGAGGCGGAGAGAGATGAGATGAGGAAGGAATTGAAAGAGAGGTTTACTCCCGGTGCAAGAGCTATGCCCAATTCCTTTCGAGGTCTGGCTGCGTTAGCAAATGAGAGAATTGAAGATGCCATTGCTCGTGGACAGTTCAAGGTAAGTTTACTAAATCCCGAGGCAATCTTCCTACATTCTCAAGTACTGATCTTAATCTTACAGAATATCCCCCGGGGCAAAGCAATTGAGCGAGATGCCAGAGCCGACAATCCCTTCCTCGATACCACAGAATACATAATGAATAAGATGATACAACGTCAAGACATTGTCCCACCTTGGATAGAGAAACAGCAAGATTTGGTGAAAGCCGCAAATGTCTTTAGAGCAAGACTACGAAATGATTGGAAACGTCATGCTGCAAGAACTATTGCTAGTCGAGGTGGCACGCTACAAGAGCAAATGCGAACAGCAGAAAGATATGCACAATCTGAGGCGGTTTACAACCCCAAGAGACGGGCCGTAGAGAAAATTTCTGTTCCTACAAATGCTACCGATGATCCTGTCATGGTGAAGATTATACAAGAAGCGCCATCGGTCTCGTCGGGAAATACACCAGCAGTTCAAGTATCCTTGGAAACGAAAGATACCCAAGTCAATATTACAGAAGCCGCGCCCGATTCTAATGTTCCATCATCTATACAATCAATACCCACACCGCTTCCACCTCCATTTCGCATCCCATCATGGGAAGCAGCCGAACAATCCTACCTCAACCTAGCCATCAACGATCTCAATAGTAAAACTCGATCTTACAACCTCATGGCCCCTGATCTCGCCAAGAAACCTTATTTCTCAGTCGAGCGTGAGCTCAAATCATGCTTTGCGGATGTTGCACCTGAGTTGGCTGCAGTTATCAAGGAAAGAGCGACGAGGCCGGCGAAGGATTTGGTTGAGAAAATTGGCCATCGTTCTGGTGGGATTATGGAGAGGTTTGGTTCGGATAGTGTAAAAGTTTATGATTCGAAGAGCCCCCCATATGGATTTAGGGAGTTTTGGAATGATTTGTTTAGAGCAAAAAAGACGTGATTGAAATCAATCCATATAATAATATAGTTGTATCATATTACTCCCGATTCCGGGTGATGAAATCAATTGTGAGATGCGTGCTGATATCAAGTATATTATTTCATTAAGGGTTGTAGATGTATCAGTATCATCTACAGAAAGAGAGCTGCTTATTGTTCAGACTCAATGAATACATTGAAGCTCATTGTTTAGCATTAATAATAACATTAGAATCGGGTTATTATTTAATATTATTTTTAACATCCATAATTCATTATAGTCCATCCTATCATTAACATCAATATTAATATGAGTAGGGAATCCCATCAACCATGATTTTTTTGGTGGTCCCATCCTCTTCGAAATATATGCCATGAATAGTCATCATATATACCGCACACCTTCAACAGTTGATAGTCTATAATCAAAAGTAAAAGAAGAGAGTTAAGCAGCTTGCTTTCAACATATATCGTCAACTTATCCCCGTGCATTTCAAGAAGCACATCTCTCTCAATCTAAGACTCAATTCAAATCCAATGAACTCCAAAACTGAAAATCCGTTAACACCACCACCCAACACACCATTATCCATAAAAAACTCTTATACCACCAACCACCCCCCTCCCAAAAAAAAACACCCAAACCTCAAACCCCGTGCACCTCTCCCTCAGCGCATATAGCTACCAAAATCCAATTCCCATTTCCCCGCATTACAGCGTCTTTTTCGCCTGGACCCCCGCGTCTGAAAGCATTATAAGACTTTAAAATTGGGTGGTTATTGTTGGTTAAGGTTGAGATTAAAGGTATAATTCTACCCTAAGAGGATTGAGATTCTGGCTATGAGGATTTGTGGTTGATCTACTTGCAATTTGCTTTTTTTTCCTTCCCTATGTTATGAGCTTCTCGGCTGTTTGTTTTTTGAGAAAGGAGAAAGAAAGAATGATGAAAAATGGAAGTAGTTGATGAGAGATGTTGGGTTGAATCTGGAATGAAAGATGAGGGTATATGTGTATGAGGGGGTGCATAATGGGGGAATGGAATGTTCGCGGAAACGGAGAAGAAGGAAGTTGGTTGGTGGTTTCTGTTGTAGCTATGTTATGTGATATATGTTTATTACTGTAGTTGTAAAGTCTCGATGGGCATTGGGATTAGAAGTTTGTGCAGTGTTGTTGTCAATGTTGTCGACAAAATGTGAAGGGAAGAGAATGAAGACTGAATGAGAATCCCAGGATTGATCGAAGTGTCTTTTTTGATTTGGGGTCGCTGGGCAACTTAATAAAGCTACTAGCTCTAGTGGTGGTGTAGAAGATGAGAAGATGGGATATGGATATGGATATGGATATGGATATGGATATGGATATGGATATGGATATGGATATGGATATGGATATGGATATGGATATCAGATGGGGGCAATCCAGTGAGAAGGGTATCCAAATCAGTACCTTAAATAAAACAAGACAATCACATTGAATCCACCAAAAAACAATTTGGCAGATAGCTCAGTGGCATGTCCCATTTATGTATCCGA
>JWJA01004966.1:0-10077 GCA_000812885.1 Lanzia echinophila
AAATTTGGTGGAGGAGGAGCTGATGAAGGTACAGCATACCTACCCGGAAGTGGCTGCTGAGGGTACTGGGGGTATTGAAGAGGGGCCTGAGGCGGAACGTGGGGGAACTGAGGTACTGGATATGGATACCCCATGTACGGTGGTTGTGGCGGGATCATAGGGGTCAACGGCTGCTGTGGCAATGGTGTTGGATTTGGAAAATTAACCGAAGAAGGGGATTTTCCTTCGGAGCTATCAGAAGATCTCGTGCGCTTGCTACGGATCTTGGATGACTTAAAGCCGAATGCCTCTCCTAGTAGACCAAGGCCAAATCCCGTACTGACACGCCTTGGGGACTTGTTGCGAGCAAGGACAAGACGCCCGTTTGACTTGGTAACGTAAACCTGACCAGCAGGTACGATATCATTAACATCGGAAATATCCGAGCCTGAATTACGACGCCGAGGTGGTTTGTATCTATGGGGTATTAGCAATAAAATTCTATAAACAGAGACTCTATGGAAATTTGTATTTTTTCCAAATATGCCATGGTCGAAATCGAGGAATAGAGCTTACACAGTGAGCATCTCGGAAATGCTTTCGAAGTGCTTTCAAAGTGCTTTCATACAGAGTAGATTTAAAAAAGATCTGTGCCTGTGGAATCGAATACAATGTAGAATTTGAAGCAAGTACCCACGAGAGGTATCTAGAAAAGAGCTCGAAGAACTTGAGAATTTAGAATACAAGAAATCGGAGAAATGGAGGGTATAACGAACGATGGTTTGGAAGAATTAGAAGAGGAATTGGAGAATAGAAAACAAGTAAAAGAGATAAATCAAGTGTAGATGTTGTTGCCGGGAGAAAAAAAAAAGAGAGTTTTGTTACAAAGTAAATGAAGAGGTAAACGAAGAAGTAAACGAAGGTGAGGGACAACAACAACCCAAGTCGGCGGGGCGATGATGAAAGTCAAGCCAAATAAATAGTCAGATCAGCTCAGTTTCAAAAATGGTAGACCTTTTGAAAGTAGTGAATTAATTCTTACTTTTTATGTGTGGGAAGCACCTGCCCCCCGGAATTCGGCGAAATCAAAGTGAATTATTATCTTGACCTGATAAAAAATAAAGATTTCTTTTTGATAGCAACAGAAGTTATAGATTTTAATGATTGTAGTATTGACTACTACTTAGTATGAACTCGTTGAGGGAAGTGTTATGAAATTGCTTTTAAAAAGATTTCATTATTACTAGTTACATATGTATCAAAAGAAATATTTCAATCTTCAAAACCCATTGAAATGATCCAGAGAGCTAACATACTGTTGTTAACTGTTAACTCTTAACTGTCAGATAGTAAAGAAGGGTCAGATTTCCAAGAGTGAATATAATGAGAAGTCCTCGGGGTCTTCCCTCTGATTCTTCCAATTTCCCCAGGTAAAATATATTACTAAATTATTTCACTTTCTCAATACTTGATCAGACAACCAACCACGTGGGTAACTTGAGATATAGAACAACCTTGTGAGATACTGTAAATAAAGTATTCTTCTTTCTCCTATAGAAATGCTTCTTGTAATCATTGGTTTGTGTAGTATGAAGTCATACTGTCCCATAATGATATCTCATCATCACAATTGGCCTTATATATGGATACATTTCTTTCTATACATAGCGGCGGACTTGCTGCATTGGGGTTTTTTTTCCAGCGCCTAGTCCAAAAAATATTCTAGGAAATATCATACAAAAGCAAAATAGCAATGTCCTCTATTCAACTCTCAAAACTTTTGGTCCTCTCCTCTTGGTGGTCTTCTTCTTTTTATTCCCTCTATCAAAGGATGCTGCTGATGCATGGTCTCGACCAATATTATCAAGATCCTTCACTTTGTAAATTCGGATGATCCAGTTCTCACTGGTGAATGCTTCTTCTACTGTGTTCAAAACAGGGCCAACGTCTGGTAACTTAACACCACGGACTCTGTCCTGGACTTGTCCTGGTGGGAATAGTGAATTGTAGTTGTAGTATGACATTTTGTACCTAGTTGATGATTAGTAAATTTTCGCAAAATAGAAAAGAATGGAGTTCTTACATCAAGCTCTCCTTCATGGTTTGAGTGGCACCTTCATCCACTCTGTATTCACCTCGGTCAGTGAAAAAATCACGTTCCTTGATCTCATCAGGCCAGATTCCCTCAGCAATTCTGACCATCCATAAGAATTTGTTGATATCATCTCCAGAGTATCCAAGAAGGCCTCCGAAAACGACAAGGACATAATCGACTTCATGTTGGCGCATGATAGGATAGCTGACCTCTTCACGAGAGCTCATCGCCTTTCCAACAGTCGCAATATGGGTATTATTCCACGTATTGTTGTCAACGAGTGTTGGTCGATCGGCCATTCCACCAATTTGGTAACCATAATCCCACCAAGACATAATCTTGGCATCTTCTTTGGTGTTTTGTCGGAGCCATTGGTATGCTTCTCTGTAGTCATCAATGATATGCTGGCTGCCGTCTGGTAATCTGCTCGCCAATACAACAGAGGGAGAAGAGTAGGCATTCGATGTTACCCAGGTGCAATGAAGGACAAAAATCAAGAGATACGTTGTCATAGCACCAACAACCGAAAGTTTGGAGAAGGACGTATATATCCCAACGAGAGGTTGGCGCATAGACCGTAGTCCGTCTTGCTTAGCAGCCTTCTTTGATGCCGCAGGAGTTCCGTTGGCAGCATCAGATGCATTGCTTGCAGTTGGCTCCTCTGGCGATTCTAAAGTGAGGTATGTGTCCAGGATGTTGGACAAGACTAGAGCAGCAGCCACACAGACAATCGGAGTGAGAGTGAGCATCAATCGAACCATGACACCAGAGAAGTAACTGGCGAGAATAGCGTAAACAACAACAAAAACTTGTTCATCTGCAAGCTTCAAGAAGCAAAGATAAACACCGGCAGGGAATAGCCAGATAAGCAGGTTCAAGTCGAAGAAGTATGCTGGCCATGCCGTTGGCTGATGCTCAGACACGGAGGCAATAATAGGAATATGGATTTTGGCATATCCGGTGTCCCAAAGTGAGTAGAATCGACCGGTCCAAGGAGCAATAACGCCGGAAACAGTCAAAAGAACCAAACCTCCGAAGGAAATGACAAAGACGGCAAGGACAAACCCCCTGAGAAGGGTTGCAAATTGCTTGCTTGGTATACCTGAGCGGACGAACTCGACGAATCCCACTAGTTGCAGGAGACCGAAAACACCTAGGATAATTAGCTTACAAATGCCGTAATAGCAAATAACATAACTCACCGAGAGCAGACATATGTTCACTACTGCGAATTGGCAAGAATCCAACAAAAGGAATCTGCATGCTCGCCAAAGTCCCTAGAGCGTACCAGGTGCAATAACTAACGTAAACTCTGGGGCTGAATCTTCCCATGCAGACAAGCACGAACACGTGAAGAGGAATCAAGTTGGTAATGAAGACATATCCACCCCAAGCTGACACCATATATCCGTAGAATAAGGCACAAAGAGCACCCCAAAAAGCAGATCCAAGCTTCACAGCTTTGATCCAGAGGTAGAACGTAAATACAAGCAGGAAGATTGCAATGGCTTCGTTATCGTAGCTGCCAGCAACGGATCGCGAAATATAACCTGGGGCAATTCCCATGAAGATAGCTGCAAGGAGACCCGCTGATGGGGAAGTGGACATCTCATTGGTAAACAAGTATGTAGCGAAGGCAGTTAGGCCTGAGAATGCTGGTGCGAGAAGCACACAAATGTTTCGGATATCAACGGGTATTGTAAGAGCTCGCAGAGCGTGATAGATGGCCCCACTGGTCACCATCAGACCCGGGTATAATGTCCCTCCAGTAACTCGGCCAAGAGGGTGCCATGTTCGGTCATCAAACCAATCCCAGAAATCGTAGAAGCCATGCGATACTAAATACTTTGTTGCTCTGAAATTGAACCAAGGATCGACTGAACATACGTTAGCATTCAATCATTGGTCGAAGGAGTCGTCGAGGAAGAGCTTCATGTGTTGATCTTGGGGTCAAGGACTAACATTCGTGGATAATACTCTCGAAACCTATTCAAATCGAAGTTAGCATATGCTAGCAGATTATAGATCGATAGTTATAAAAGCCGTAACAGATTGTACTCCCAATACCATTGCCAGGAATGGGCAGGGAGCATTAATGAAGCTTGAAATACGTACGAATCACAGAAAACAGCCGACTGGCAATTGCAGCCGCAGCAATTAAACAAAGAATAACAATTCGTAAAACCCCACGAGAATTCTTCCCCGTACTTCCTTGGAAGAAGGGTTCCTGAGTTTTGGCACCCATTGTTAGTGGAAGCGTTATGAAAAAAGAAAGTTGTCTCTGTTGAAGGTTCTCAGATTAACACATATCTGTTCGCATGCTACACTTTGAGAGCTTCCGCGTCAGTCTGCAGGGATTAGTTTCGGCACGCCGCACTAACAATGTAAGGGTCACGTGCGTCATAAGTGCCTCCCAGAGCATAAAGTCGGCTTCTACGATTTTAATCGGCTCCAAATCTGTTAGGAAAGCTCTTCGATGACCGAAGATGAAACACAGCGGTTATTTTCGTGTTTTGTTTTATTTAAACTGGGGAGAGTATATAGTAGATAGATGTTGAGTGTTCTTGGGAATTGGTTGAGAGGTATTACAGCACAGCACACTATTTTCTAGTGTATCTTGGATGCAACTCCCCTGGTGTTGAAGCATTGAAATGCTGCTCATTTTACCCAAAAACCACCATGGCAACTGGTATAGCATCATTCATTTTACCTCATACACGGACCATATCTGATCTCCAACAACAGAAGCTTCCGGCTGTATTGGTCTATAGTACAATGTACAAGAAGTTATCACCTTGGTGACGTCTAAAGCTTTTTGTATGTCTGAACAACCCCCAATTCCACTCCTGACATCGCCGCAGTCTTCACCAGCAAGCACAGATGCCTATCAATGATTCCCTCTATCATTACCCATAATTAAACCCACTACCCGATACCCCATCACTTATTCTCCGCTGCCACAGCGTTCAAGTATGCCTCTAAGTCGAATCTTGAGTCCATAGGATCCCGTATAACTGCGATCAAGAAAAGTTAGCGATATCCTCTAGTTAAAATTGTGACCACAAATTTGGAGTATAAGTCCATAATTTTCAAAATTCTTGACACTGTGATAACAATCGAGGTAGTGATGTGTAGGAGCAAACGTACTGTCACCACCTTCCGTCTTTTGGCTCGCAGGTAAGTGCTTTCTCGAGTATTCTGCCTTTGCCTGCTCAATCAATTTTTGCTTGTGCTCATATTCTCGGTTCTTCGCTGCCAACTTTGCGGAAGCTGATAGAGTTGTTTGATGGTAAAATCCGTAAAAGACACCGGCGCCGAGCGCTGACCACCGCAGTACCTATTGAGAATTACGGATTAGCATAATTTCCATTCAAAATTGTAGTAAGAAACGTGGAGTTCAAGGAAGAGTGCCTCCAAAATTTGGGAAGTTTCGCGCGAAAACTTTAACATACGTTTACCCCAGTTGAAGCCATCGGGAGTAGTTGTGAAAGTATACGGAAATTTAGGGCTGTGAGGAGTGTGATGGCCGAAGAAGGTACCAATTGTTACTGGCAACACACTTGAGGAGAGGTGAAGTAGTTTGTCGGCGATTCAACTTTTTTCAAGGTGGTGGTCGGATGAAATTCAAGCTCCATCGCGGCATTTTGCGGATCCAGCCACAATTAGATTTACAGTAATTTAATGCACGTGATTCCAATTAATGCGCACCTCTTCAGACGCGACAGGAGAGCAACGCACCAACGTCTTTGTATGACTCTAGGTACATCTGATTCTTGCCTGCTTATATTTTGATCATATTTAAATACAATACTATCTGCGAATAGATCCCAAGATCCGAGTTGCCCCAAAATAAAGATTGTATCTAACGATATGGGCATTTGTCTCTAGTACAATGCAGCAGCAGCAACGTCGAGATGAGATTCTGGCAAAGAAGGCCAAACTTGCCGAGTTAAAGAGACAGAGGGAGCTTCGTGCCAGAGAAGTATCAGCAAGCAGGCAGAGTGGGGGAAGCTCAACAGATGTACGGAATCTATCTACTTGTTCTGATCCAAGCTTACAATCAATAGCTTGCGTCGCCGACCCCAGGACGAGCCGAAAATCGCAGAGAACTCGATAGTTTAATTTCCAGCTTAGTCGGCGATAGTAGGCCAGGTTCAACAGGACCGGGGGGAGCAGGATCACCCGCGAGAGGTAGTCGACCAAACAGTGTATTAAGTGCTGGTGAGCTCAGCAATGAGAACTCCGAACCAGCGCCGTCAATCATCCAACCCTTACAACCGCAAACCTTATCAATCTCAACGCAATCACTCTCTACAGTTCCTCTATCTACGGTCTATGAATTCACGCCATCTCCCGTGAAGGAAGTATTCTCGTACAGTAAAGGAGTACAAACAACAGAAGAATGGGGCACGCAAACATCGAAACCTCGAGCCTTCGACGACTCCGATGACGAAATTGATAAATCCCCTACTATACAATCTCCGAGCAAGCGGCTGAGTAGACGGGAGCGAGACAGAGAGGAAGAATTAAGAGAGAACATCAGGAGGGAGATTGAAGAGGAGCTGAAGGCAACTCGGGACCTTGTCGACGGCTCTATAAGACCAGGCTCGCAGCATGCATCGACAGCAAATTTCCCAGCAAGGGTCTTGACCAGCGAAGAATTGAACGCCGTAACATCATCCGAAGACTTTATGGACTTTGTGGAGAGATCCAGCAAAGTCATAGAAAGAGCTTTAGACCAAGAGTACGATGTACTTGCAGACTACGGATTGAATGGTGCAAATGGAGTAGGAGATGATGATGAACTAGGCAATACCGGCGGGAAGGGCAGAAGGAAGATCAAGGAGGTGGCACAATTTTATGACGAGCGATGGTCAAAGAAGAGAATGATCAGTGCTATCAATTTCTCACCAAAGTTTCCTGAGCTCGTACTTGCGGCTTATACCAAGAATCCTTCGGCACCCCATGACCCTGATGGATTAGTCCAAGTTTGGAATATGCATCTCCACGATCGACCAGAATTTGTTTTCCATGCCCAATCAGACGTTCTCGCGGCTAAATTTTCTCCATTTCACCCCAATCTGATTATTGGTGGTGCTTACAGTGGTCAGGTCTTACTTTGGGACACAAGGGCAAAGTCAGCTCCAGTGCAGAAAACCCCTTTGACCGGATCTGGTCACACTCATCCAGTCTATTCCGTCGATATAGTCGGTACACAGAATGCTAACAACATTATATCGTGCTCAACGGATGGTGTTATGTGTGGATGGACTGTCGATATGCTTGCCCAGCCACAAGAACTTCTCACTCTAACAACCCCACCACCTGCCAAGACAGAAGATATGAGTCCCACATGTATGGCTTTCCCCCAAACGGATCCGACATACTTCCTGGTTGGTTCTGAAGAAGGAACCGTGTATTCCTGCCACCGATATGACCGAGCGGGTGCTAAGGCAGGCGTTGATCAACGCGTCAGTTATCGTGGACACGCGGCACCAGTCATGTCGTTGAACTTCCATCCCGCTAAAGGACCAGTTGATCTTGGAGATCTACTTCTAACGAGTTCCTTGGATTGGAGCGTTAAGCTATGGAAAGTTCGTGCACCAGCTGCAACATCAACGACTGCGATTACTGGAGAGGGCCACTCAGTGTCTCCATTATTCGATTTCACAAGGGAAGACTTAGTATACGATGCAGCATGGTCGCCTGTCAAACCGGGTGTATTCTCCCTTGTCGACGGAGCTGGCAATCTAGAGGTCTGGGATATCACTGTCGATACTGAAGTTCCAGTCTCCAAAGTCCAACCTAGTGGCCGAGCCGGCGGCAGGAGCATGATGTCGAAAAGTCTCAACCGCGTTGCGTGGGAACAGACTGAAGGCAAACGTATAGCAACTGGTGGTATCGACGGAATGCTCTCCATATTCGAAGTCGGCCCAGATCTAGGTGGTAAAGATAGTGCCAGGAATGAAGAATGGGCGAGTGTTAAGAGACTGGTGGCTAAAATGGAGTCATCTGCACACGCTGATAATGGTGCCAATGGGATCAATGGGATATAAGTATTGAGAAGGGGGCGTACTGTCTGTGAGAGTGTGACGAGGTATTCAAATCATGTACCCAGTTTTATTGGTCAATATGGCGTCGTTGCGTTACATATACCCTAGTTAAAGCAAACATATCCATAGTTTGCTTTCTATTATTAATGTCTGTAACAATCGTGTCTGTAATAATCGCATGCATTCAGGCCCCGGATATACAATATCATTGCTCTCCAATTATCCCCTTGAAATCTTGCATCAATTCTGCCCACCTCCCCTTCCCTTCCCCATCTACCCATTTCCCGAAAAGCTGCAATCCTTCAAGATCTCCTCTCATCCTCTCCTCTCTCGTCGTCCCATCCAAAATCGTAACACCCTCCAACCCCAATACCAACCCATACAAAGCCAACGCCTTCCTCTCCTGCTCAGCAATGCCCAACTTCCCCAACTCCTCCGCCGTCTCCGCAACCGTCTTACTTTTCACCAATCCCGGATTCCCCGTCAACGTCCAGAAAGTCTGAAACACCATCCCATGCTCTCTACAATATTTCCTAATCGGAACCTCCCATTTCGTGTCTGGGTAAAAGCGATTCTGCACAACGGATGGAAGGACACTCCCGGGAGCGGAGCAGATCTGTTGCAAAATGGGAAATGTGGTGTTGGATATGCCGACGGCGCGGATCTTGTGGGGTACATAGGTTTGGAAGACGCTCCATGCTTGAAGTGTTTCCTCTATGGTGGGCAGAGGGGAATGAAGTACGAGACAGTCGATATATGTTTCTTGGTCATTGGAAGAGGTACGGAGATTGCTGAGGGATGAGGCTATGGATGTGTGGATCTTGTCTTCAAGGGATTGGGAGATGGAATAAGGCATGTTATCTGGGTCTTGGCCACTCGGCGAGGTGAATTTAGTTTGGATCTTTGCAGATTGTTAGTCGGCGATCGTATTGTGATGTGTACAGGGATCGGTTATACGTAGAGATCTTCGCGCTTCACGATTCCCTCATCAATTGCTTTCCTGATTCCATCTCCAACAAGCTTCTCTTGATAATGACGAGGCTGGGCAGCTGTGTCTATACCCCTGAAGCCGGCCTTGATCGCTCGATACACGAGGTCTGCACTGCGTTCCTTCTTCCATGCCGTCCCGTAAACAAGCTTGGGAATCGGGGTCTTAGTAGCGTTGTTCAGTATGGAGGGAGAAAAAAATGTTGTCATTTTTGGATTGAATATCTCGTGATACTTTTCGATGCTTTTCGTGTGTGGAGAAACGAGGTAAATCGTGGAAATTGAATTGTCATCGAGTGAGTGTAAGTGAAGTCACTTTGCGCAACGTCACTTGATCATCGGCTAAAATTCCCCCACGATTCGGCTTTGAATCGGCTTTTTGGCTTGTTGATGCACTTTTCGATAAAGTTCCAATTTCCCATAGGCTTTGTCTGACATACATCGTCCGCTAGTTCTAGGTATCTATCAACTCCCGTAGGGTCGTAGCGTTTCTCTTAAAAAAAAATAAGACCTGTACCTTAAGAAAGTCAGTTCTAGCTACATCTTTAGTCCCAGCTTGACATCAGCAAGAGTAAAATCTGAGATGTCACAATGCTTATGCTGGATCGATCTGCATCCCCTCCGAGGTTCGGGAGGGAGTTTGACAGATAGTCTAGTGACTCTACGACACATGTTTCCATGGAGATGATTTCAAAGGCTTAGCTCATGTTAAATGCATGCGTGCGGCCGAAAGTCGCAGCCGGAGGAAGTTCCGTGAAGCGGGGTAAGAGAAGAGAAGGTCTTCCTTCTATGCTGACCATTATTTCCTAGACGGTACCATCGGCAAGTAAAATGCTGAAAGTTAAACAAAATTGAGGAAAAAGCCTCCGGTGATTATCGCGTGCAACGAACTAGCAAATATCATCTTATCTATCACTGCCACAGGAGGTCATGGCTAGTAATGGACGAGATGGGGCTTGTCCC
>JWJA01004967.1:0-14362 GCA_000812885.1 Lanzia echinophila
ATGCTCATCCACTTCCCCCTCCTCCGAAAACCCCGACAACGACCCCCCAAGCTTATTCACAATTGCTTTCTTAACAATCTCCACCGCCTTATCCATATTACACGCTCCACTCAAAGTTGCCTATAGTTAACTTCGGCTACCGAACTATCCACCATCTGGGAATGCTGCTGTACCATGTGCAAAGGATGTAAATGCGCTTTGGAGCTGAAATCGAATGATTCGAGGCCATTTCCCCCGCCGGTACCGATACCTATCACAATTTGACAATCGCGTATCGAGAGAACTAATAATGTCGGATCGCAATAGTAATCCAAAATACATGATACTTGGTTCTAGGAATCGCCTCTAGAGTACCATAGCCCAAACACACGATCAAGCAAGATTCGATGCTCAGCTAATTGCCCATCCCCAGTCAAAGCCCCCATATCGAGCGCAATGGCTTTCTCGCCGTTGGCGATGCGGTACCGTGCTAAGGAGTCCTTGTAGTTGTTGCCGGAGTTGTAGTTTGCTTGGCCGCGTAAACCGGCAATACTGGATGCGGAGGAGAGGAGAGGAGAATGAAGAAATCCATTTTGGACGGGAGAAGTGTGTGCAGGTTCTAGGAGCCGATGGATTTGCATTCTACGGCTGGTTTCCGGGAGTTGTAGGACGTGTCTTTGAATAGAATGTTCTAGATTTTCATTAATAGGGCGGGAAATGAGAGGAGTGGTAAACTTACCGTCGCGACAAGGGAGGCTTGCACACAGCCTTTGATGGGAGGCATGTTTGCTGAGAGGGTCTTGAAGATTTCAGTCATGCGTGCGGTATCTGTGATATCACATGCAGGAGCTTCGACACGAACATCTTGCTCTTGAAGCGCCGCCATCAAGGAAGTGGCCTCTGGGGTGCGTGGTACGTATCTACCAAGTGGAATAAGATTCTTCGCACCACGCGTAGCCATCCATCTCGCTGTCGCACGACCGATACCGCCAAATCCACCTGCGATGACGAACGTAGCATTAGGATCAAAGTGGAAGCTTGGCTGTGTATCAAGTGTAGTCTGGAGGATCGCATGTCAGCATTATTATATCCATGCACGCAATAAGTATATACAAACTGAAACACGCGACACGGGCGTGATTTCAAAGACTATTTTACCCATACTCAAACCCTCATGCACAGATCTAAAAACCTTTTCCACCTCCTCGATACCATGAACAGCAAAGGGGTCTCGGAAGACGAAGTTTTTTCCTTCGCGAACATATCGATCAAGAAACCCAAATCACGATGATGTTTACCCCAAAGCTGGGCATCGAATCCTGTGAAGGAAACATTCTTCTGGATAGCAGATAATGGGATATTGGGATTCGAACCTATGGTATCTTTATCTCTTATCTCCACAAATCTACCGAATGGAGCAATGCACTCCTAAGAAGCGATTACTCCTTCGCCTACAAGCGAATTAATCACGACATCGACTCCCTTTCCTCGAGTCAGTCGCGTGATGCCTTTTTCGAAAGAGACATCTCCATTGTAGAAGATGTGATCTTCTGTAACGCGGTATTCATCCATCAAAAGTCCCTTCTCATCTTGCGAACCTACTGTTGCGAAAACAGTAGCGCCAATAAGCTGAGCTATTTGAACGGCCGCTTGACCTGCTCCACTAGCAGCGCAATGAATAAGAATCGACCCATTCTTCTGAAGTCGAGCAACTCCCTGAATAGCACCCCAAGCGGTACCAAACTGAACGGGAATAACCGCTGCCGCGGTGAAAGCCATATCATCTGGTATCTTATGAGCGCTATATGCCAAGCCTCTAGCCAAAGTCCTGAAGCCTTCGTATGGAGTAAGAACAACCCGATCACCAGGAATGAACCCGTTGCCGGGAATGGCACGTGTGACAATACCAGCGCATTCTCGGCCCATGTATGCATATTGGACTTGGCCATGAGCGATCTTCGCATCTTTGAGATTCATACCCACAACATGAACCCGAATCTCCAGATCATCGTTCTCAAGCTCCTTGAAACATTCCTTATCTTCAACAAAATGAATCGTGTCAAAGAATACCGGCGAACTAACAACCATACGCAGTGGCGGTGCATCTTTCAGCAAACTCGTACCAGAGTGATGCGCACTCGCTCCATTATGTAGTTCGTGGCTTAGATGAAAATCCGTCGAGATACTCAGAATAAAAAGCAAGCCGTTCTTCTCCACGTATTCGAAATCCCTCGAATTGACTGCTGAACCGGGATTTATCTCCGTCAAACGATTTAGAACGAGCAGCTCCGCCACGCTGCGAATTTGGCGTCGCGATAAGGCATTCTCGATATCTAGGGCTGCGATTGTGAGGAGATGATCATCGTGTTCGCTGCGCAGAACACGTGCTAGACCTTGCATGAGTCCATATTTGGGGTTTCCGACAGGAGAACCACCGTATGCGTTTACCCAGAGGAGACTTTTAGCTTCGAGGAGGAATGGGCGTAAGATGTCGTATTGTTCTTGTGTGATGGTGTATAATAATGGATTATCGAGTTCCAGAGGAGAAATAAAAACCACATGCTCTGAGACTTTCATGGTGGCCAAGGTCAAATTAGTTACCACGACATCTGTCAAGCCTCGAGATCGAAGCAGGTCGGTGAGATGCTGTGCTGGTTGCTTTTGTGCAGCTGAGGCGGGATGTAAAATAATATGGATGCGATTCTTGCTGAAAGTGGGGCGGTGATCCGGAATGAAGGTGTGGATGTGAGCTGTAGCTGCCGATTTAGACTCAATCGAAGTGGCGATCTCATATCCTTTATCAATCATATCGACCTTCTGCGATAGAGCCGAACCCACAGTGGTCAGGAGACGGTCCAAAACAGGAATGCTGGAGTCGATGAAAATGAGCTTTCCTTCCGGATTAAGCAACTTCTTCAAATGACGCAAAGATGTAGATGATTCGCGATGGCTTGATCGCGCAATAATCGCATGGTAATAACCACCTTCAAGACCCTGCTCTACCGGGTCATCGGCGAGATCCAAACGGGAGAAAGCGACCTGAGAAAAACCTTTAAGCTTCTCTTTTGATTTTTCCAGAGCCGAATCGTCGCTGGTAGTGAAGCGATAATTATCGTATTTTGCAAAGAGGACGTGTCCCTGGTCGTCAAGTGTCGAGAGACTGCTAAGTGTTGAATATGAGAGATTTTGAGGTAAAAGGTTCCATTAACTTCTGAAAACTAGGTGGGAGAACCCTTGATTAAGTACAGAGACTAGAAAGGGTAACGCTAGAATACGTCATTCTCAACAGTTTGTGCCAGCATTTCCAAACGAATTGACAGATGCACGACGAAGTCCCTTGGTTGGCCAAGGAGTTGGTTCGAGTGGAAACTGATCACATGGTTAACACATAAAACCCGGTGCAACAACAAACATAACAAACCTGAATTCTCAAAAACTCCGTATCAATATTCGGGTTCAACTTCTCAAAATTGGTATTTGGCGTAATGATCGCCTTCTTCAGACCAACAACGCCTTAATAACCCCCGCAATCCCACTCGCACCCTCCAAATGCCCAATATTACCCTTCAAAGCGCCGACCCACAAAGGGTCTCGCGCGGATCGAGATTGCCGGAACGCTGAATCCATCGCTTTACATTCATTCGGATCTCCAACCGGCGTTCCCGTGCCGTGGGCTTCGAAGAATCGCGTAGCTTCCATGCTGAGTCTGGTTTTCTTGTACGTTTCTCGAATGAGCTTTTCTTGGGATATGCTGCTAGGCACTGAGTCCCGGCAATTCGTAGCCGTGTTTCCTTTCTTCATCAAGAGCTCCCAGAAGGCTTCGGACGTTGTCACGTCGCCGGGAAAGCCAACTGCGAGACCAATGACAGCTATCGCCTCGAGTTCACTTTTATGACCCGGGTAGGGGCTACCCTCGGGAAAGGGGTCGGCTCCGTAGGAACCCATGATTGTCGTGCTAATGTAGGTGTAATTCTATGTAATAATTTGTATGGTATTTGGATTTTACTGCAAGGAGATATGTAACAGAGTTGGAGTTCAAAAGGTGTTGGAAAGGAAAGAAGGAACGGGGAAACGGTTCAACATCTCAATTTAAAAAGAACTCTACAGGGGCAAACAGAGCCTCGCTGTCTTGCAGCCCTAAGTACAGTAAGATCAGAATTAGCGTGAATATGTGGATCTTTTTCATTGCAATCTATCTAATTAGACTTCCATCTCAACTCAAAAACGTGGTTCGCAGAAAGGAATGAGATTACCCCTTAATCAGGGCCCAAATTTGGACACTGAAATTACTCAAAGCCACCATATTGTCAGGGTCATGAAGTCCCAGGCGGTCGGGCGCATGAGGACTTGCAGGGTTGTATTAAGGCGATTCGAAGGACGATTGATAAAGCTACGATTGAGGGTCATTAATTAGACTAAGTTGCGAGCGATGGAGTTATTGATGGTTTGCGGAAGTTAGAACTTTTGACTTAAGAAGTTGGAATTTGAGAAGTTGTCGAAATAAGGTTACAGATAATTTTGACAATTCTCGTGAACCCGAAGAACCCGAAGACCCCGGCCCGGCCCGGCCAATGGACAATTACCGTGTTGCTCTATGTATTGAATTTGTAGTCAAATCACATCTTGCAAATGCGATTCGACCTGCCATTCACATTTACCAATTTGTGTATGCTGGTTTCTTCTGCAACTTTCGCTATTCAAATATACCGAATACCAGGATGCCACAATAGGGATATCGTATCAAGAGGCGCTATTATACCATATCAACTCGTCAAGCTATTCCAATATCATATGTAAGATGAAAACTATTTACCTTTCTGCTATGGAAATCGTGCTTTTACAGCAAACCAATGAGCTTTTGACATAGCTGAAAGCGACCAGCAAGTGGAAAAGATTGAGAGTGATATCGAGGTTAAAAGTGTGAAGAAACATTTCTACCAGTAGTATTCCCCCTTCCCAATATTAATATCCTGAAAATTACCAAAAATGGGGAATCTTGAAATCGTACAACAGTTGTGGGTTTAGCCCAGCGCCGGTAATACTGGTGATTTCACCAGTCTTCTCATTAACTCATGGAAGTGTTACAACACTACTCACAACCCACGGTGAAAATACGAAAAGCATATACTTTAAAAAAATGTTAGAAAAATATAACCTCATCATCTCATAACCCGTCCCGGTTAGGAAGGAAACAAGAAAAAAAGAAAAGAACGAACATATCCTGCGACGCATCCAAAAATGCAAAAAAGAAAACGCAAAAAGATAACCCACAGACTTTAATATGAATGTATAATCCAAGTGGTTCCACCATTTGAGTTCTGAAGTTATCAAATGAGGAAGTAGGATTAACGAGGGGTTTGTGTAGTTTATTAAAAGGGAAAAGGGAAGATGTTGTAAATGTTAACGGATATAAGAGGTTTATTCTCTGATATGATGAGGGGAGAGTATTGTATTTACTGGGAAGATGCTATTATCCAAGTGCTCTTACCAGGAGTAGGTGTTATGAAGTCGTAGTATTAGATCATTTGTGAAGATATAAGTATTTGCTGGTCCAGTATGATCATCTATTATTTAGATGACGATCATTGTTCAGTTTGTAGTATTTGTTGACGCAGACATTGTATTAGAAGGGTCGTTGGCGAAGATAGATAAATATCAAGAATGGCGGGAGTGATAATTAGCTGAAGACCGAGCCGCCCGAGCGATAGCACTACACCACCAAAGTCCCCATACCTCCACTAACAGTAACCCCCTACCCACGCACCCACTGTCCAACTCACATAGATGAACCTGTACCCTAATCCTGCTCCTCTATCTTCAACCCACGACCTCTTCTCCCCGCTTTGACTTTCCGCTTTTCCATCGTCTCGGCGTCAGCCTTCTGTGGAACATCAATCACCTCTCCTTCCTCATCACTATCCGAATAAATTATAGCACTCATATTAATCTCCCCACCTTGTCCCTGATTCTCGCTCTGTGCAGGAGCTACAGGAGTTGCAGAATATGGAATTGATGATTCAGAAGATCGTGTGCCGTGCATGTTCATATTAAAATCCATTTTAATCTGGAAGAAAATGGCTTTGGAAACACCAAAGAGGTTTGCAGGAGGATCTGCCGGTAGACCCAGGTTGTGACGCTCGACCAGAAAAG
Source organism: Lanzia echinophila (assembly GCA_000812885.1). NCBI lineage: Eukaryota > Fungi > Ascomycota > Leotiomycetes > Helotiales > Rutstroemiaceae > Lanzia > Lanzia echinophila. Next base: position 6,130 of record JWJA01004967.1, read on the forward strand.
ATTGGATCTGGTAATAGGTCGAGTCGTTGATACCGTATTGTTGGGCTGGCGTTAAGGTTCGCTGATGTGTTCGACCGCTCTCTGTAGCTCCGCGAAGTTCTGCATGCGCACCACCGATAGTAGGACCACGTTGCATTGCTTGATTAGCGCGATTAACATAATTCTGTGCGCTTTCGAGCTCCTGTTCCACGAATGCGGAGCGTGTTAGACCGCTGGTGCGAAGAAGACGATTCATGTAACTCTCGGCGGCATTAGTTTCTATAGCCTCTTCCTCGATCTTGGAATGATCTGAAATCCGAATTAGTTCGCGCTTTTTCAATATGTTGATTGGTAAGTAAACACTTACTCTCCTCGGATTTATACTTTTCCAAAGCGAGTTTGATCATAGAAGTCACCATATTGAGTTTCAAAGTGCTTTTTTCCTCCTTTCTTTCCAACCTGCCGATATATTCGTCCACAATCTTCATCACGTTGTCATAATGTTTTAACGCTCGATCAAATCGATCTTCGGGATTATTGCCTTCGGTTCTTGGTGCATTGGCCAAAGAGTCGCGGAGAGATGCTAACTGGGGAGATGCGATTTCATGTTGTGAGAGAGCTTGCTCGACCAAAGAAGTTGCATACTTGAGGCGATAGCTACCGTGTTGAGGATTCCGTGCAATTTTGCCGATGTAAATGTCGAATTTGTGGCGAAAGTCGCGGTGACGAACGATTACTGGGTTGGGTTCAGATAGATCCCTATGAGTATCGGGTTCTGATTTAGAGGAGTTTGGGGAATGATCGGATGGATGCGTTGGATTCATTTTGAAGATGCCTAATTATTAGGATGAGGTTTGGACGAAATTGGATACAGGAATTTGGGAGAAGATATTAACAAAAAAAAAGTTTTTAAGCTAACAAATAGGTCAAGTGTTATGGTAGATCGAAACCAGTAGAAATTACACTCTTCAAGTACAGGTTATTCACTATGGTCTCATTCACTAGCACATCGAATAAAGGTCTACCATACATATTGCTCCTCTTTTCCAATCCATGTTAGGCAGTCAAGATAAAAAAGACAACAGTTGTGATACAATTTGATTCGTAACTGAAACCTAGAGAGCGGAAAATAAGGGAGATAGAATTTCACCTTCTGTTACCTATACGACGGGGTAGCAAGCGCACTGGCTTAGCGGCCAGTGGCCCCTAAGCGTGTTCTTCCCGTGTGTATGTTGCTGCATACCATCATTATGTATGTCTAACCGCACCCTAATCCGCGCCGCATAGAACCGCATAGAAAAAGAAAGGGAATCCAGCGGGTAAGAATATGGCTAAAATATGGCTAAATGTAGTAGAATAATGGCGGATTGTGGCAAGCCGGTGGGTATATTGTCCACCTACTGAAGCTCGATATACTCGCTATGACTCTAGTTCAAAAACCTGGCGAGGTTACATCATCTACTGGAATGAGAACTTGACCTCTAGAGGCGTTCCGACTAAATTCAGCATCAAATAAATACGGCGACGAATACTTCACCCAAGACTTCACAAATATAGGTTTCATTAGATCTTAAAGGTATGGGTATAAGTTATCTTTGTTGTAGTGTCTGTTCTAGCTAGGAAGAGTGTGAAAATTACTTTATAAAGTAATGTTCACTAATTACGCTAGTACTAATTAGTGGATTTTACATCCACAACAACATTAGACAATGAACGTATGGCTTTCCTTAAAATGTACCATCATTCATACCTCCCAATTTACGGTATTCCACATTTGATTAAATTCAACTATCAGGAGGAATAAAGGTCTCTACCTACAAGACAGTAGCCAGACCAACCAAGCCAGCCGAACCAATTAAAAGGCCAGCAGCGCCTAATCAATCCCACTCCCGATATAGCACACACAATTTCCGAGCCTTTGTACCATAAATACTTCTACCATCTCTTATCCTATTACAACATCATCAAACCTAGGAAGACCAACTATTTTTCAAAGATCTCCGGTGTCCAGAACTACTACCACTTGTGCTCGTTGGCACCGGCAGATGAAAACGTCGTTCCGTTCTCTTATTGAACAAACCCCCCAAAATAGGTGTCGAACTGCAGATAATCCCCGCCGCTATCTCTACAGAGGAGAACGCAAATACATAGGTGGCTATCCAGCTTGTGTCTCTGTAATACAGCAGACGAACTCGATATACAAAGCTTCCAATTGAGCAGGCGATGGCTCTATCATGGGGTGAGCTGCGTTAGTTATCATTTGAGAGAGAACATGTCAAGGATTGGAATTCTCGAGTTGTAATGAAAGAAAAAAATAACTCACATGATACCGACTAAGAAGACGCCGCTGATAGCAATCTTTCTCGCAGTAGGAAGATGCAATTGGAAAATGGACTTGATGGGTATGATGATCAGGTATATATCACTCAATGTGCCGAACACATTTTGCGCGACAGCAAGACGAGCAATAGGAAGGTGGCACCGACCGATCTTTTCGAGCCATCCCAGCCTGTTGTCGTTTCGAGGGAGCGCTACACAGAGGATACAATTGATCATGATGCTTGATAAGTAAAAGATTACGCAAGCGACCATACCGCCATAAATCAACCAGCGGGTTGTGGTATTGGGTTTAAAGAGCCGTAGATACAGGAGGAAGATGGACAGCCTAACGAAGAGGGCGGCAGCAGCGTAGAGACATAGAGCGGCTATGGTTCTCTGGGAAAGGGGAGGTATATGTTAGTATGCAGAGTTGGTGGATACATATAGCGTATCGGAGACGGACGTACTTGCACATAGCTGACTGAGATGGATATGGCTCGTATATCCCAGTAGTGTATGCCGAGCCATCTACCAGGACCCATAACTTTCCCATTGTAAGAACGTGATGAAAACGAGTGTATCTTTGCGAAGGAACACTTACTAGTAAAAGTAATAATATCGAACGCTAAATACAATAGCTGCCAACAGTCAAATCATCAGAAACATTCTTCCTGCATGCAAAAACCTCAAGATTCAATGTATATACGAACAAATCCAAGTAAGCAGGACCCTACCACGCCCAGGTCAGTAAGCAATACTCATCATTCAGCCATTACTGATATGATACACATACAATCTTCCCAAGTCCAATTTTTCGTCACGAAGAGTTTAGTGAATGCGCGTAGAAAGAAAAAGAGAGCGGCGATGGCGAGACATATTCCCATGGCGATGCGTATCGTGGGCGCCATCGTGGAGGGGTGCTCGAAATTTGACATTACGCCTGCCGGAGGTTGCACGGCGGGTATGTTGCTTGGATCTGGATCCATGGTTCAGACAATTCGTCGCGTTGTCGACGTTGCGCGCGGTATCTTCATGGTTTGCACGTTGATATTTTAGCCCTCATCGTGAGCTGTGTACAGAGTTCATTGATATCACGAGCTTCTATATAATGAGATTACGAAGAAAGAAATAGTCAATACCGCGGCGGTATTGTATGCGACAGTGTGGGTGGGGTAGCTATCTTCTTTGTTATGGTCGCTCTTGAACTTTAAACTTCTTTATCAATATTCTAGTTGACGAACTCAAAAACAGCATATTGGTGTAGGATTTCTATTTGAATAGCACAGGTAGCAAAAAGCAGTGTTACTTACTTACCGCCGATGTAATAAAGGCATCGTCAGAAAGATGGCATTGAAGAGGGATTGCCAATGCTATTCTTTATAGGATTCATAAGGGCTAGAAGGGACTAAAACAGTCTGTCTTTGTAGTCCAAAGCTCACGATCATGAGATGCAACAAAGAGCTGTTGTTGGAAAGTGCTTATTCATCCAATCTGATAGAACTGCTGACCTTTTTCCTGTAAGCCAGCTCTGGTAGAAGCTTAGAAACTGTACCAAATCCTTTCCATCTCTGTCTAGGATATTCATGACACTGTTATTCATTTATTATTCGAAAGTTAACCTTCCCTTCAAATTATATACTATCCCTATTAGCGTCAAGATTAACTGCTTCTAGGCTTATTTTTGATAAAAACACTAGGATAATGTCATATTTACAGTAAATACAATACTCCCTTTTTATCATATTAAAGAATGAATATTATTTAATAATATCTAGAAAAACTTCATTAAGCCTATTGCGTATTTGATAAATTCATACCTACTAGGTAGTTCCTTCATTAAATCAGGTATTAGTCTACAAATAGTCAACGCCAGTGTAGTAATTTCGCTATACTAGTTTGTTCGATTTACTTAGTGAAAGCCTTCTCATCCTATTTATGTATATAAATCTATAATACTCTCCCTCTTCACATTAGCTTGACTATCGATTCAATAAATAGAGCAATTTGGTAATTCTCGAGTGTCGATTTCCAATACAAGATAATCAAGACCATCTACAACTCAAAGTAAAAGCTTTTTGTTAATTTCTCTTCATATTATAGAGATTATTAACATGCTTGTCTAATTATTACATGATCATTCACAGAGAATCTATAAGGCTCCAGGCTCCTCATTCACTCCCATTTTCTTTCCACACCTAATGTTTTCTGGGCAGCCTAAACATCCAGTAAAGCGCAAGGGCACCCACTACATTGACAAAACTGTAGACAAGTGTGATTCCTAAGTTCCACCATAGGTCCTCGTAGTTAATTCTCAGTGTGTGGAGTAAAGCGTTGGTATCAGAGATAGAACAATACTGGCAATCTTCTGTCGAACCTGGATTAAGGAGTGCTCCTCCAGCATAAGAGATATATTCAGACAGATATGAAGCACAATCCATACCAGCAGGTGCGTCAAACTGCACAATTTCTTTAGCTGAACAATAATGGCAGAATTCCCTATTCCTGTCGATATCGTTCCACTCACGAAGTATGTCAATGGCGTTATTCAAAACATCCATATCCAAAATCGCGGTAATGCTGAGGGAGAGACCAAAACACTGAAATGAATGGGTTAGCGGAATACATATTTATATCTTCTGGTTTCAGGATCTCTGGATATCAAAACTTACCCGCAAAATATTAAGCTCAGTGAATAAAGCAAGGAAGAAATGTTTACACCCAAAGCAGCATTGGGCAAAGGCGTGACGACTAGCTGGGAGAATGTTGATGAGAAGATCATAAACGACCAGATGTAGAGAAATACCAAGGCAGTGCGCTCATTCACATCATCTGCAGACATGTTTCGGATCATTCCGGTTGGGAAGTACCAAACGACAAAGAGCAACACTGCCAAGAATGTCTGCCAAGGAAGCTCCGCAATTGTGTTCGACAGGACAAAAGCTGGCCAGGAATATATCTTCGACGGGCGCTCACGGGCTTCGTACAGGTCTCTGTTTCCAATGTATTGGGGCATGATCAGCTGAACCAGATTATTGAATAACGTCAGCAGAAGAAAAAATGAAAATATCCGGTTCTGAACTCCCTGGAGACTGTTCTGAGAGTACCAAAAAGAGAATCCATTGAGAAGTCCCTTGCGATTGTTAGTTGCGATATCCTAGAAGGCTATGATGAAACTTACGGCCATGACTGTGAGAAACAACTTCAAGTACAAATATGACGGCGTTCTCCAGTCTCGCTGTATGTTTCTTTTTGTCAGAAGAATCAATTGCGTGCAAAAGCCTTTGGCAAATTCTGTTCTTCCGGCCGAATCTCTATCAACCGGGCGAACTTCCGTTGTATGTTTAATCTCTTCAATTTTCAAACCAATCTCTCCTGTCTCTGGCGATGTGCTCCATATTTGTGGCCAGTTGATAGCATTCTCGCTATTCGTAACCTTTGTAACTTCTAAGAGCCACTCGGCGGGACTTTCGTGCTCAAGGCACTTTCTAGCACCATATTTCTCGAAATAATTTATCACATGCTGACATCTCGGGCCAGTGTCTCCAAAATAAATCTGCTTTCCATTCTCCGAAAGAAGAAGGAGCTTGGTAAACATCTGAAAGATGTCGCCTGATGGCTGATGTATGGTGCACAGAATTGCTTGCCCGTTTTCCGACAGTTTCTTCAAGAGGCTACAAATAGTTCAAGCTGTGTTGCTGTCAAGCCCAGAAGTCGGCTCATCAAGAAACAATAATACATCAGGCCTCACAACCAACTCAATCCCAATGGTAAGTGTTTTCAGTTGCTCGACGTTAAGAGCTTCTGCTGGTACATTTGCAAAATAGTCCATCTCCAGTAGCCGTACCACCGTTCCTACGTACGCCAATCGTTCTTCTTGGGAATATTTCTCCGACTGGCGCAGCAGTGCACTGAATTCGAGCGCCTCTTGGACTGTGGAGGTTGAAAGATGGATGTCGTTTTGTTGTGCATAACCGACCTTTCGCGTAAAAGCATGTTTCTCTTGATCTTCGTCGGAGCTTCTTATTTCGCCGCTAATAACACCGGTCGAGGAGCGATTCGCAAGCACATTCAAAGTGTAGTTTTCCCGGCACCTGAGCATCCCTGTCCGTTCAATGTCAATTATACCGAATCAAATAATACTTGTGAAGGCAATCACGTACCATAACGGCAGTAAGACTTCCTCTTTCAACCCAACCATCGATACCATCAAGTAATTTCCGATTACCTTGGTTAGTTTTGATGTTGTAAGAGAGTTGGCGCCATATGAATGGGGCTGACTCCTCGTTCATTTCAATAGGATTGTTTGGAAGCTCCTCCGGTACATACGCTGGTGATACCTTCTCATTGCTGGTATTTGAAGATTATTCGTCATTCGGTGCTCGCTTTAATGAGGCATGTCCTTTTGGAAAGATTAAAACTTCTCCTTTAGATCCCTGCAGCGGAATCCATTCGCTTGCTGCAAGATACACACAGCAAAGAAACACTGTCATGGACATTATAATTCCCAGGTTCCTTTGTCATTTTAGTCAATTTATACCATAGGCAACTTACCTCCAAAGATGCTCAGGACGATAATCGAATGCAGTAACGATGTAAGCTCTTCCATCTACCACAGAAGATCCGGCCTCGGACCCTACCGCCGAACACATACCCTCCCTTGGATGGGCCGCGTCATAGTTTTGGCCTGCAGGTATATAATTTGCGCATTCAAACTGGCGGTTATCGAACTTTCCCAGACTCTTAGCAAACTGGTCGAATTCGGAGGATGTGTAAAATTACTTCATTGATCATCACGCTCTCAAATGCGTATGCAATTGGGTCAATGTATCTTATTCATTGCAACCATGGATGCATATCAGGGATGGGTATCGCGAAGCCAGTATATATGACAAGGCCAGAGATAAACACCGCGCCAGGTGCAATGGACGAGGTTAGTGTTCGCGACATTGCTCCTATAGTTCGAAAGATCATCGAGCCTGCTAGTAAGCTTGCGAAAGCGAATAAGTAAAATACGAAGAAGGCTGAAGGAAAGTCCACTAACCTCAAAAGATCCGAGAAAGGCGTTCAGCAATATCACAAAAAACAATAGAACCCCTCGACCAAAGAAGCTTTCTGTAGTCTCCGACATGTTGTAGAATATACTGCCCAAAATTATTGACATTATGGCATTCCCGATGATAGCAGACAGCGGAGTCTGCAGGTCGTTACCAATTCGCTGGACACCTCGCACAAGACACAATTGAACCTGCTCCCACAAAGAGACAGTATATGGACTAATTCTGCGTCTACAAACTGTCAGCTTTGGGTCTCTTGTCTGATCATCAGGGTTACTTACACATGAGATGACTTTTGTGCGCTTCTGACAGTTCTGAGTTCTTCTAGTTGGATAGATGAAAAAGCATGTTTGGTTTGGTAAGCTTCCATGTTTTTAATAAACATTTTTCTTTCTGGGCTACGTTGCTAAACCTCTGCAAGATCTTTTGGGCTTTGGAGAGACCATGTTTCGCTTCCTTTCTTGGCTTTACGCGCAGAAATGTTGGTTATGGAAGTTAGAAAGTCTGCTGTGGTGCTGTCGTCTGGACATACAAACCCAATCCTAACGAAGTATTCTTTGGCTGCGGTAGCATCACCAAAGTATATTTGACGTCCTTCATGAAGTAGTATGACCTTGCCAAAAATCTGGTTGGCCTTGATTAACAGGGACGTCATTGTCGGAGGTTATATAAATACTTACATTGTACATATCTTGCGAAGCTTGATACAACGCTCGCGGATCGTTGTATTTCACTTGTTTTATTTACGTATCTAGTGGTCAGCCAATTCGCATACTTGAAGGAGGTTGAAGGGGGATCTGTTTGGGAATCCATGTTGTATCTTGAGGTATCACAGTAGCATAAATTTAGTGGTAAAGGGTGGTTTTCGGATCGAGCACTTG
>JWJA01004969.1:0-19496 GCA_000812885.1 Lanzia echinophila
AAACAATATCTGGCTTTACCAGACCTCCACACTGGGGAACGAGGCAAGAAGCCGGATCTCCATTTTCGACAGCCTGTTTCATTAAATCATGAGGATAATCTGTCTTACATTCGATGCATCGTTGAGTTGCAAAACTGCCGTGAGCCTCGATGATCTTTTCTGAGGATACGCCAGCTTGCCTTTCCAAACAATCAATATTTTGCGTGAAGAGTTTGCTAAGGAGACCTTTTTTCTCTAGTAACGCAATGAAAGCATGTGCTTGTGTGGGAAAGAATTTACCAGGATATAACTCTCTGGCCAAGACGTAAAACGGTGCTGGATTTATGCGAAAGAAATCAATATCAAAGACGGCTTCGGGATAAGGAAGATCCAACGCGGCAAGGTTGGCATAAATTCCAGTGTCCGGGGATCGAAAATCGGGTATTCCTGCACTAGTAGATATGCCCGCCCCAGTGAGGACTACGATACTCTTGGCGTGTCCGTTCCGAATGAATTCTGCGATTTCCTTAATCGACCTAGGCGGCGGGGGAAAAGGTAAAGATTCCTGTGCCGTTTTATGTATATCAGGCTGTGGATTCTCACTGAGGATAGATGCCGTAGAAGAGTTCATTGGGATAGGTGGATGAGATGCTCCATGTTCCGGAGAATCAGAATGTGTATGTGGAGAACCTTTGATATCAGTGTCGGAATGGGATTCTTCAGACGTCATCATGCCGGATGTAAATTTCAAAGTTGACCAGTTCTAGATAACAGGATGAGCTGTGACGTCGTGAAAATGATTTTGATCAGGAAGTAACAGCGATATCCCGAATGGTAAGGGAAATTTTCAAAGAAGTAATAAATGGTGATATATATGATGTCTAGGCATCTGACATATGTTCCCGAGAATCTATTTCCAGAAGCATATGGTAATATCTTCCAACAGTTGCCTTGGCTCGTATAACTATGTCAAACAAAAAGATTTGGTTTATAGATGTGTGTGGCGCAAATGGGACTAGGCTAGGTTTAAGGTTGTGGCTTGGTCGAAGATTCTACGGTACCCCAACTTTCTCTAGAACGAACTACCTGGCCTGGCTGGTATCACCACCACCGATCGAAATATGGGATAAGAACAAATTTCACCGCCACATTCCCTATCATATCCAGATGCTTCCAGGCGTAGGCATTCTTGCTAGAGCAATCCGCCGCACTGGATTTCATAAATTATTACCATCTTCATTGAAATCTGTACCTGTACCCAAAAAGCACGTGAAGATAGATGATGAGGAAAGGGGCACAGCCAAGGACAATTACAACTTTGACCCCGACTTCACAGCTCGCTCATCCTTCTTCCGACTCCTGAAAATGATCCTTCTCCTCCTTTTAATCATCCTCTTGGTATTCCTGCTCTTGGCATATATCGTTTACAAACCACCGCCATTTGTCATCAACTATCTCCAGCACCGATATCCCGATGTCTTGTTCCAACTCCCTGTACCTGAGTCCCGCCGCATTGTCGCCTTAACGCTAGATGATGCGCCATCGGACGAGACAGACAGGATCCTAGACCTATTAAAAATCTACAACGCCAAAGCAACATTTTTCGTAATCGGTGCTCAAATTGCGTCTCACCCTGATATACTACAAAGAATCCACGACGAAGGACACGAATTAGGAAACCATGCATGGGCTGATGAACCTTCCATCTCAGTTCCGCTTTCTGAGCTAGAACGGCAAATCAACGAAGTAGAGGCCATTTTGCCGCCAAATCGTCCGATTAGTGGTTCTAAGATTGCTCCGAGGTATTTCCGGCCTGGTTCGGGATTCTTTAGTAAGGAGATGGTGGTGAAGGTTAGGAGTTTGGGGTATAGGGTTGTGTTGGGTAGTATCTACCCCCACGATCCGCAAATTCATAATGCGAAGGTTAATTCCAGGCATGTTTTGAGTATGGTGCGGCCAGGTGGCATCATTATTATGCATGATAGAAGGTCTTATTCTGCATCCCAGTTGGAATTGGTTCTTGGGGGCTTGAAGAAGAAGAAATATAGTGTCACTTCTTTAGGTGGCTTGATAGGGGTCGCAGGAATTGAGGCGGCTATGTAATTGGTTTGATGATACAGGAAACCATTGCGACTGGAGATTGGTTGGTCGGCGTGGAATCCCGGCCACTTCCGGTGTAGTCTGTCAAACACCTGCTTCCACCAGTACCACATGGACATAAATGGGTTCCAGAAATTCGAGTGTACGGAGTTATGAAGGACATCGTGTGAATAATGGATTTCGGGCAAATTCATAGGCTCAGTGGCATTATGGGACGGATGAATTTAGATCCTGTACTCTGCATATTTATGAAGCAAGGCTATTCTCCGATAATTTCCCACATCCAAAAAGATCGATTGCTGAATAAAGAACTTTTGTGTATCCGTCTATTCCGTCTCATGGCCCAACGTTCTTAGCATATACAAAACGCACACTTGGCTTCTTCCACTGTACATCACCGTCCCGGTTTCCCGCGAGGCGACGGAACAATCTATCCAAAGCTACCATAGGAAACATACCCCTATCATCCAGTTGAGGAAATCTCAAACTGGACATCTCTCCCCTAGGTAGGCTATCCAAGCCCTCCAGTCTCCGCTGCACCAGCTGCTCTGTATCCACCTCTTCGAAAGCAGTTTCTCCATCCGTCTCATCCACATCACCTTCAACTTCTAAGACGAATAATACCTCTTCCAAGTTGTAAAAGAGACTCAGCACGCTTACGAGTCCACCCCATCCAGTTTGAAACCTCCTTCGCCAGTGTCGAATATTTTCTTCATAATCCAAGACTGCATAATCCAATGCGACTTTACGCACATTATTATAACCTAAAATTTGTTCATTGCCACTTCCAGCAGACAATTTCTTGACGGTAGGGATATCCTTGAACCAGAAGATGTCCTGCCCCCAGTCGATTATGTCGGTACTTGAGTAAGAGATAAATGTCTGAGTTTGGGTAGAGGAACGTGAGTACGAATTTGAAGATTGTGCAACCCAAGTTCGAAGATTCATTTGCTCTAGCGTTGTCTCCCAGTTGATCTTCTGGTATATAAACCGAGACTCGAGACAGGCGAGAAGTGAGGGGTGTGGATTTGGCTGTGGAGCGATTTTCAAGGGCCATGGATTCGCAGCTGTAGGACTGGAACTTGATGCGAGTACATGAACTCGTGGGAATGAGATGTAAATCATCCATATCATTTCCCGAATTTCGTACGGTAATTCACAAAACGGGTGGAAAGTCGTGAACGAAATGGCAGCCGTTTCGGGCGGAGAAGCTGCCGAGAGATGAAGAGCGGTGAATACTTTCGAGAGATGTCGAGGGATGCATGGTTGGAGAAATGACTTGATGAATTTTGCAGGTTTCTGGGTTATTTGTGTACTGCCAGTGAACCTTGGTTTAGATTGTAGCAGTGCCATATTCAGTGCCGTGTGGCGTATTCACCATTAAAACAAAACATTCGAACGATGACGAAAGACATTCACTGAGAACTCTTCAATATGAATTCCGCACGTATATACATAGGTCAAGAATTAGTTTCCTCATATGTGGAAAAAGAAAAACAATCTGCCTGGCCATCATTTCTCACCCCCAATTCTGATCGATACAGTAAGCACTAATATGTACGTTCTAGGATTCTGACCAACTCGACCTCTCGGGTGTTTTAGATTTGATCCACAACGGACCCCAAAAAGGATGTTCTGTAAGACATATGGGCAACACGTGGCATCCATGCTTTTTCAAGAAGGTCCACAACATTAGCATCCTCTTCTAAGCCTTACTCACCGGCATTGCATCCCGTTTACCCATTCATTAAGCAATTGAATTAAGCCCGTTTGCTGAATATCGTACATCGAGATGCAACATTATGCATGTAAGACTAATATCATTCATTCTGCAACACGGCAGAATGGTATAATATTCGCTGTCCGAGTTTTATCTCACGGGATTTTAAAAAGCATGGCAGTGATTGGTGTCAATGCACGAACCCTCTAGGAATGGGCGTATCGGGATTTTCTCTAGATGTTACTCAAACGGCGGCATTGTACTACATGGAATATCATGCTGGTATGGAAGTGTTGCACAGCGTCAATATAGGAAGAATAGGGGCCAGAAATACTACGACCAAAAGAAATCATTGAAATTATACCAACAGTTGGATCACAAAACGTGATGAATGAATCAATGTGCATGAGAGTCATTTTAACAAAGAGAAATTAGTGAATAGTAATTGTTTCTATTCTTACAAAAAAGAAATGTAAACGAATGTAGTATTTCCTTCTGTTACAAAAAGGAAATGAAAGCCAAGGAAAAAGACCGAGGAAAAAGATGAAGGAAAATGAAGAAAGAACGAATGTAATGAAACAGAAGATTGACTAGTTCGAGCCTTCACCTCTACGGGATAGAGAAAGGATCACACTCGAAAGGGCAATCACAAACATGAGATCCGGAAGCCAGGCCCACCGAAAGGCCCTCCACACAGTTACAGTTTTCTTGACCGTAGACCCTTCCCTTATATACGAATACGGGCATTTTCATATTTTGGTCAACTGTGTAGGTGTCGACTCTGAGTGGTGCTTCGGTGCTCATACCATATGCAAAGACATGTGCGCTGGGAACGAGACCGTCATCTAGAGATCCAATTTGCTTGCAGGTATTGTCGAAGATGGTGACGTGTGCGTAAGCTACAAAATTGGCGGGGTTGCTGAGATCATTGTTGACGCCTGTGTTGGTGTTCCAAAGGAGTGTGCAGGTGTTGGGATCGGTTATGGGGGCACAAAGAGGCTTGGATGTGGATATGATGGCAGCGAGAGCAGGCGCGAGAATCGAAGCCATGATTGGGAGGTAGCTGTTGAATTGCATCTTGGTAGCTGTGTAGGTAGAATTTGTGTGAGTTTTTATGGGTTGTTTGATTTTGTCTGAGACGATTTGATAATTGGAGTAGTTATTTTGCAAACAATTAGCCATATGATATGTGGAGACGGACATTATATCAGTTTTTGAGGACAAAGACACCTAAAAGCCCTTTCTTCTCTGACAAAGCCGCAATGTATATTTATAGACTAACATTGTTCTGATACAAAGACAAGGCAAATAGGTTACTATTGTACCCAGGGTCAATAAACCCATGAAAGAACGGCAGAGAAATATGCCTTTATGTCACATTCATCGCGTCGAGTATTTGAAAGAGAGATGCATATAATTGTATAATATTTGAGGGGACAATTTAATCTCGATCGTGATAGGTTGATTGAAGAAGTCTTAATTTAGAATCCTATTTCTTCTCAGTTAAATAGATATACTGGGAGGATTGACCTGCGAGAAATACCTACATGAGTAAATTCATATAATTGACTTTACAGCTGGCGGCAGTATGCATCTATCTTGCATCCTATCGAAGTGAGGGCATTTATGCTACTGGTAGAATCATTTGTTGTTGACAACTACTTGTCTCAGTCCCATAAGACCTATCCATACCGCTTCCTCGGTCCTAATTGTTCTACTGCCCTGGCCAGGGCAAACATTTACCCATCTGTCAAACACGTTTTTCGCTTCCACAACACCCAATTTTTGCAATGCTTCATCGTTCTTGACGGCGACTTCTAGGCCCGCGACGCCTCCAAATACCAGTAAAAGATGTTTAAATTCTCCCACTTTCTGTTCTTCATTGTCGGAATATAATTCCTGGAGTGAAACACCTCTCTCGGATGTTCCAATTACCATATCGTATCCTCCCTCATATCCACATTCAGTGATGACATCGCTCAGATATTCGGCTCTCCTAACGTTATAACCCCAGTAATAGCCTCCTTCCTCCCGAGGTTCGCAAGGATTTACGGCTTCTGCGTTAATAACTTCAACATTGTGGTCTCTCGAAGCCTTTTCTGCATCATTGCTGAATTTCAGTGTAACCCTGTGGTGCTCGGGTATTTGTTCAGCTACTGTGACTGGTATTCTTAACCCTGCCTTCTACAGGCCGCCTTCTAAGATTTCTAGTGTCGAGCGAACTAATCCCTAACTGACTGGGCCCTTTGAGATGCGTCAAACCTTCGGTATCCATAGAAACTATTATGCTATCTGAGAAATCGTAGTCATGTCGGGATGGCCCACAATGGAATGACGTTCCGTCGCATTCCGAGGATAATGGAAGGCCCAAAGACTGTTGTAGTATCTCCATGATGTTTTGTCTGGTGCAACATTTGAACTGGCAACCTCTCATAATCTTTGGAGGTAAGGTGCATTCCATTATCGATCTTATCGTCGGGTAATGGAATTGCGACATTCCGTAATATTTGGGTGTGTCGCTCAGCAGCTGCACAGGATGCTATCGACAAAAGAGAATCCCCCGCACTCAGTGGTCGGATTCTGTACTCGTTGTAGGGACTCTTTTTGCGAGGATGTAGGATCGGATAATTGAAAGGATATGAATTGTTAGCACTACCTCGGTGGTGATTGTGCACAGATAACACAAAACAAGATAACATATTTATTCATTGTTTTGTAGATCTATAAGAAAAGTAAAGCTAGTTGCAAAAGCTAGAGATAAGTCCTTGCGGGTACGGCTAGGCTAGCTGGGCCCGCGCCGTATCCCGCATTCTGCGGTACGACCTTTTATCTGACTACCGTAGACCTATTGAACTTCACCCATATGTAGTACGGCCAATATTGATCAGGTAATAATGATCTAGCCATAGAAACCACCAAAAGTCCAAAAGTCTAACTACAGCTTCTATGCCAGCCTAAACACCCCGACAACCTAAGCAACTCTTATATTCAAGGAGATATCCTTACCCATCTGAACTCACTGGAAGTTTTGATATGTTTTTCTTCATTTTCAAATGGTCTTTCCGATAACAAACCCAGATTGTACACATGCTGAATATGGCTTAATATTTAGCAAGGAGCACCTGCTTTCACAAGGTTGCTTATAAAGTACCGAGAAAAGGTTCAGGTATATGATGTACATCCAGTACCATAACCCTACCAAGTAAAATTGCTATTTGAACGGCAACTTTGACGGATGATGCACATAATAGGTAATATAGACAGCATTGCTTGCATAAGAAGGGACGCAGTTTTTGTACCAATAGATTAGAATATAATGTGACAAAGATGACGAATAGGAGAGATGCTTCGGTAATTGCTTAAAGCACCCCACTTTATATCTGGGTGTTGTCTATACCACGCTTTTTGCAAATGATGGCTATCTAATTGCCACAATTCAGATTTCCCATTCAATCTGCACCCCATATTAATAGCGCTGTAATATATATATATATATATACCGACAACCCCAGCCAGTCCCCCATCTACTTTAAGAACCCGACTCAATCAGAGTAAGCCCAACCTCCATCGATGTCCATGACATTAGGATTGTCCACCAATATATAAGCCACAGCCGCTACCTCACTTCTAAGACCCTCATCGCGCAAGGTCGGCTCGCTTACCACCTTGTCATACCTCAACCTCATATCATTCAACGGTATCCTCACACCCAATTCCACCAACCTCCTCTTGACATTGAACCACGTTTCATTGGGTGATATATCAGTGAGATATATGGTACCCGCCTGCAGGCGGAAGAGTTCATTTTCGAGAATACAGCACACTAGTCCGTTGACCAAACGAGATGTTACATCGACGCTGGGGCCACCGGCTTGAATGCCTTGGGGTATTCCGGCTTCGGCGAATCGAGTTGGGCGTTGACGTCGGACTCGTTCGCGTCGTTGGATTTGGACTGCTGCTGGTGCTGGTTCTGGAAGGCCGGCGACATCTGGCTGCTGCACTTCGACATATTCAGGTAGTGGCGGGCGAGGAGCTTCAGCAGGTTCGGCGTAAATTGCTTGAGCGAAAGGAGGTGGGTCCTGTGGAGGATCGTATTGCTCAATT
The DNA here is from genome assembly GCA_000812885.1 of Lanzia echinophila. Classification (NCBI taxonomy): domain Eukaryota; kingdom Fungi; phylum Ascomycota; class Leotiomycetes; order Helotiales; family Rutstroemiaceae; genus Lanzia; species Lanzia echinophila. The sequence goes on from JWJA01004969.1 coordinate 7,904, forward strand.
GGGGAAACTGAACGTGGTGGTGGGGGTGGTGGAGCGTCAGGAAGCTGACCACCGGCAGGCTCTTCCAATATAGGCTCCTCGTATGGTGGCAATTCATTATATCGTGGTAGGCCTCCAGGTGGGGCTTCGGGGGATACATCTTCATCAAGTCCAAGCTGGCGAAGTTCCTCTGCCATAGCCTCTTGATCTTGTGCACTAATTCTAGATCTAATTGATCCGGCTCTGTGACCGAGTTCCCCTGAGCGAACACGAAGAATTCCTGCGGCCCGTACAGGCCTGGGGTGATGAACTTGGGGAGGAGCAGGGGCTACCGCAGGATGGGAACGCACAGGTACAGGACGACGAGGTATGGTATGAACTCTAGGTTCTGCACGTCCATATTCACGAGGTGGTTGATAAGGCGGGGGAGGATTTGCAGCTGGAGGAGGACGCCCCTGTTCTTGACCGACGGGTCGACGAGGTATGAGGCGAGGGGCAGCTTGTCCACGGCCAGCCTCGCGAGGCTGGCNNGCCAGCCTCGCGAGGCTGGCCGTGGACAAGCTGCCCCTCGCCTCATACCTCGTCGACCCGTCGGTCAAGAACAGGGGCGTCCTCCTCCAGCTGCAAATCCTCCCCCGCCTTATCAACCACCTCGTGAATATGGACGTGCAGAACCTAGAGTTCATACCATACCTCGTCGTCCTGTACCTGTGCGTTCCCATCCTGCGGTAGCCCCTGCTCCTCCCCAAGTTCATCACCCCAGGCCTGTACGGGCCGCAGGAATTCTTCGTGTTCGCTCAGGGGAACTCGGTCACAGAGCCGGATCAATTAGATCTAGAATTAGTGCACAAGATCAAGAGGCTATGGCAGAGGAACTTCGCCAGCTTGGACTTGATGAAGATGTATCCCCCGAAGCCCCACCTGGAGGCCTACCACGATATAATGAATTGCCACCATACGAGGAGCCTATATTGGAAGAGCCTGCCGGTGGTCAGCTTCCTGACGCTCCACCACCCCCACCACCACGTTCAGTTTCCCCAATTGAGCAATACGATCCTCCACAGGACCCACCTCCTTTCGCTCAAGCAATTTACGCCGAACCTGCTGAAGCTCCTCGCCCGCCACTACCTGAATATGTCGAAGTGCAGCAGCCAGATGTCGCCGGCCTTCCAGAACCAGCACCAGCAGCAGTCCAAATCCAACGACGCGAACGAGTCCGACGTCAACGCCCAACTCGATTCGCCGAAGCCGGAATACCCCAAGGCATTCAAGCCGGTGGCCCCAGCGTCGATGTAACATCTCGTTTGGTCAACGGACTAGTGTGCTGTATTCTCGAAAATGAACTCTTCCGCCTGCAGGCGGGTACCATATATCTCACTGATATATCACCCAATGAAACGTGGTTCAATGTCAAGAGGAGGTTGGTGGAATTGGGTGTGAGGATACCGTTGAATGATATGAGGTTGAGGTATGACAAGGTGGTAAGCGAGCCGACCTTGCGCGATGAGGGTCTTAGAAGTGAGGTAGCGGCTGTGGCTTATATATTGGTGGACAATCCTAATGTCATGGACATCGATGGAGGTTGGGCTTACTCTGATTGAGTCGGGTTCTTAAAGTAGATGGGGGACTGGCTGGGGTTGTCGGTATATATATATATATATATTACAGCGCTATTAATATGGGGTGCAGATTGAATGGGAAATCTGAATTGTGGCAATTAGATAGCCATCATTTGCAAAAAGCGTGGTATAGACAACACCCAGATATAAAGTGGGGTGCTTTAAGCAATTACCGAAGCATCTCTCCTATTCGTCATCTTTGTCACATTATATTCTAATCTATTGGTACAAAAACTGCGTCCCTTCTTATGCAAGCAATGCTGTCTATATTACCTATTATGTGCATCATCCGTCAAAGTTGCCGTTCAAATAGCAATTTTACTTGGTAGGGTTATGGTACTGGATGTACATCATATACCTGAACCTTTTCTCGGTACTTTATAAGCAACCTTGTGAAAGCAGGTGCTCCTTGCTAAATATTAAGCCATATTCAGCATGTGTACAATCTGGGTTTGTTATCGGAAAGACCATTTGAAAATGAAGAAAAACATATCAAAACTTCCAGTGAGTTCAGATGGGTAAGGATATCTCCTTGAATATAAGAGTTGCTTAGGTTGTCGGGGTGTTTAGGCTGGCATAGAAGCTGTAGTTAGACTTTTGGACTTTTGGTGGTTTCTATGGCTAGATCATTATTACCTGATCAATATTGGCCGTACTACATATGGGTGAAGTTCAATAGGTCTACGGTAGTCAGATAAAAGGTCGTACCGCAGAATGCGGGATACGGCGCGGGCCCAGCTAGCCTAGCCGTACCCGCAAGGACTTATCTCTAGCTTTTGCAACTAGCTTTACTTTTCTTATAGATCTACAAAACAATGAATAAATATGTTATCTTGTTTTGTGTTATCTGTGCACAATCACCACCGAGGTAGTGCTAACAATTCATATCCTTTCAATTATCCGATCCTACATCCTCGCAAAAAGAGTCCCTACAACGAGTACAGAATCCGACCACTGAGTGCGGGGGATTCTCTTTTGTCGATAGCATCCTGTGCAGCTGCTGAGCGACACACCCAAATATTACGGAATGTCGCAATTCCATTACCCGACGATAAGATCGATAATGGAATGCACCTTACCTCCAAAGATTATGAGAGGTTGCCAGTTCAAATGTTGCACCAGACAAAACATCATGGAGATACTACAACAGTCTTTGGGCCTTCCATTATCCTCGGAATGCGACGGAACGTCATTCCATTGTGGGCCATCCCGACATGACTACGATTTCTCAGATAGCATAATAGTTTCTATGGATACCGAAGGTTTGACGCATCTCAAAGGGCCCAGTCAGTTAGGGATTAGTTCGCTCGACACTAGAAATCTTAGAAGGCGGCCTGTAGAAGGCAGGGTTAAGAATACCAGTCACAGTAGCTGAACAAATACCCGAGCACCACAGGGTTACACTGAAATTCAGCAATGATGCAGAAAAGGCTTCGAGAGACCACAATGTTGAAGTTATTAACGCAGAAGCCGTAAATCCTTGCGAACCTCGGGAGGAAGGAGGCTATTACTGGGGTTATAACGTTAGGAGAGCCGAATATCTGAGCGATGTCATCACTGAATGTGGATATGAGGGAGGATACGATATGGTAATTGGAACATCCGAGAGAGGTGTTTCACTCCAGGAATTATATTCCGACAATGAAGAACAGAAAGTGGGAGAATTTAAACATCTTTTACTGGTATTTGGAGGCGTCGCGGGCCTAGAAGTCGCCGTCAAGAACGATGAAGCATTGCAAAAATTGGGTGTTGTGGAAGCGAAAAACGTGTTTGACAGATGGGTAAATGTTTGCCCTGGCCAGGGCAGTAGAACAATTAGGACCGAGGAAGCGGTATGGATAGGTCTTATGGGACTGAGACAAGTAGTTGTCAACAACAAATGATTCTACCAGTAGCATAAATGCCCTCACTTCGATAGGATGCAAGATAGATGCATACTGCCGCCAGCTGTAAAGTCAATTATATGAATTTACTCATGTAGGTATTTCTCGCAGGTCAATCCTCCCAGTATATCTATTTAACTGAGAAGAAATAGGATTCTAAATTAAGACTTCTTCAATCAACCTATCACGATCGAGATTAAATTGTCCCCTCAAATATTATACAATTATATGCATCTCTCTTTCAAATACTCGACGCGATGAATGTGACATAAAGGCATATTTCTCTGCCGTTCTTTCATGGGTTTATTGACCCTGGGTACAATAGTAACCTATTTGCCTTGTCTTTGTATCAGAACAATGTTAGTCTATAAATATACATTGCGGCTTTGTCAGAGAAGAAAGGGCTTTTAGGTGTCTTTGTCCTCAAAAACTGATATAATGTCCGTCTCCACATATCATATGGCTAATTGTTTGCAAAATAACTACTCCAATTATCAAATCGTCTCAGACAAAATCAAACAACCCATAAAAACTCACACAAATTCTACCTACACAGCTACCAAGATGCAATTCAACAGCTACCTCCCAATCATGGCTTCGATTCTCGCGCCTGCTCTCGCTGCCATCATATCCACATCCAAGCCTCTTTGTGCCCCCATAACCGATCCCAACACCTGCACACTCCTTTGGAACACCAACACAGGCGTCAACAATGATCTCAGCAACCCCGCCAATTTTGTAGCTTACGCACACGTCACCATCTTCGACAATACCTGCAAGCAAATTGGATCTCTAGATGACGGTCTCGTTCCCAGCGCACATGTCTTTGCATATGGTATGAGCACCGAAGCACCACTCAGAGTCGACACCTACACAGTTGACCAAAATATGAAAATGCCCGTATTCGTATATAAGGGAAGGGTCTACGGTCAAGAAAACTGTAACTGTGTGGAGGGCCTTTCGGTGGGCCTGGCTTCCGGATCTCATGTTTGTGATTGCCCTTTCGAGTGTGATCCTTTCTCTATCCCGTAGAGGTGAAGGCTCGAACTAGTCAATCTTCTGTTTCATTACATTCGTTCTTTCTTCATTTTCCTTCATCTTTTTCCTCGGTCTTTTTCCTTGGCTTTCATTTCCTTTTTGTAACAGAAGGAAATACTACATTCGTTTACATTTCTTTTTTGTAAGAATAGAAACAATTACTATTCACTAATTTCTCTTTGTTAAAATGACTCTCATGCACATTGATTCATTCATCACGTTTTGTGATCCAACTGTTGGTATAATTTCAATGATTTCTTTTGGTCGTAGTATTTCTGGCCCCTATTCTTCCTATATTGACGCTGTGCAACACTTCCATACCAGCATGATATTCCATGTAGTACAATGCCGCCGTTTGAGTAACATCTAGAGAAAATCCCGATACGCCCATTCCTAGAGGGTTCGTGCATTGACACCAATCACTGCCATGCTTTTTAAAATCCCGTGAGATAAAACTCGGACAGCGAATATTATACCATTCTGCCGTGTTGCAGAATGAATGATATTAGTCTTACATGCATAATGTTGCATCTCGATGTACGATATTCAGCAAACGGGCTTAATTCAATTGCTTAATGAATGGGTAAACGGGATGCAATGCCGGTGAGTAAGGCTTAGAAGAGGATGCTAATGTTGTGGACCTTCTTGAAAAAGCATGGATGCCACGTGTTGCCCATATGTCTTACAGAACATCCTTTTTGGGGTCCGTTGTGGATCAAATCTAAAACACCCGAGAGGTCGAGTTGGTCAGAATCCTAGAACGTACATATTAGTGCTTACTGTATCGATCAGAATTGGGGGTGAGAAATGATGGCCAGGCAGATTGTTTTTCTTTTTCCACATATGAGGAAACTAATTCTTGACCTATGTATATACGTGCGGAATTCATATTGAAGAGTTCTCAGTGAATGTCTTTCGTCATCGTTCGAATGTTTTGTTTTAATGGTGAATACGCCACACGGCACTGAATATGGCACTGCTACAATCTAAACCAAGGTTCACTGGCAGTACACAAATAACCCAGAAACCTGCAAAATTCATCAAGTCATTTCTCCAACCATGCATCCCTCGACATCTCTCGAAAGTATTCACCGCTCTTCATCTCTCGGCAGCTTCTCCGCCCGAAACGGCTGCCATTTCGTTCACGACTTTCCACCCGTTTTGTGAATTACCGTACGAAATTCGGGAAATGATATGGATGATTTACATCTCATTCCCACGAGTTCATGTACTCGCATCAAGTTCCAGTCCTACAGCTGCGAATCCATGGCCCTTGAAAATCGCTCCACAGCCAAATCCACACCCCTCACTTCTCGCCTGTCTCGAGTCTCGGTTTATATACCAGAAGATCAACTGGGAGACAACGCTAGAGCAAATGAATCTTCGAACTTGGGTTGCACAATCTTCAAATTCGTACTCACGTTCCTCTACCCAAACTCAGACATTTATCTCTTACTCAAGTACCGACATAATCGACTGGGGGCAGGACATCTTCTGGTTCAAGGATATCCCTACCGTCAAGAAATTGTCTGCTGGAAGTGGCAATGAACAAATTTTAGGTTATAATAATGTGCGTAAAGTCGCATTGGATTATGCAGTCTTGGATTATGAAGAAAATATTCGACACTGGCGAAGGAGGTTTCAAACTGGATGGGGTGGACTCGTAAGCGTGCTGAGTCTCTTTTACAACTTGGAAGAGGTATTATTCGTCTTAGAAGTTGAAGGTGATGTGGATGAGACGGATGGAGAAACTGCTTTCGAAGAGGTGGATACAGAGCAGCTGGTGCAGCGGAGACTGGAGGGCTTGGATAGCCTACCTAGGGGAGAGATGTCCAGTTTGAGATTTCCTCAACTGGATGATAGGGGTATGTTTCCTATGGTAGCTTTGGATAGATTGTTCCGTCGCCTCGCGGGAAACCGGGACGGTGATGTACAGTGGAAGAAGCCAAGTGTGCGTTTTGTATATGCTAAGAACGTTGGGCCATGAGACGGAATAGACGGATACACAAAAGTTCTTTATTCAGCAATCGATCTTTTTGGATGTGGGAAATTATCGGAGAATAGCCTTGCTTCATAAATATGCAGAGTACAGGATCTAAATTCATCCGTCCCATAATGCCACTGAGCCTATGAATTTGCCCGAAATCCATTATTCACACGATGTCCTTCATAACTCCGTACACTCGAATTTCTGGAACCCATTTATGTCCATGTGGTACTGGTGGAAGCAGGTGTTTGACAGACTACACCGGAAGTGGCCGGGATTCCACGCCGACCAACCAATCTCCAGTCGCAATGGTTTCCTGTATCATCAAACCAATTACATAGCCGCCTCAATTCCTGCGACCCCTATCAAGCCACCTAAAGAAGTGACACTATATTTCTTCTTCTTCAAGCCCCCAAGAACCAATTCCAACTGGGATGCAGAATAAGACCTTCTATCATGCATAATAATGATGCCACCTGGCCGCACCATACTCAAAACATGCCTGGAATTAACCTTCGCATTATGAATTTGCGGATCGTGGGGGTAGATACTACCCAACACAACCCTATACCCCAAACTCCTAACCTTCACCACCATCTCCTTACTAAAGAATCCCGAACCAGGCCGGAAATACCTCGGAGCAATCTTAGAACCACTAATCGGACGATTTGGCGGCAAAATGGCCTCTACTTCGTTGATTTGCCGTTCTAGCTCAGAAAGCGGAACTGAGATGGAAGGTTCATCAGCCCATGCATGGTTTCCTAATTCGTGTCCTTCGTCGTGGATTCTTTGTAGTATATCAGGGTGAGACGCAATTTGAGCACCGATTACGAAAAATGTTGCTTTGGCGTTGTAGATTTTTAATAGGTCTAGGATCCTGTCTGTCTCGTCCGATGGCGCATCATCTAGCGTTAAGGCGACAATGCGGCGGGACTCAGGTACAGGGAGTTGGAACAAGACATCGGGATATCGGTGCTGGAGATAGTTGATGACAAATGGCGGTGGTTTGTAAACGATATATGCCAAGAGCAGGAATACCAAGAGGATGATTAAAAGGAGGAGAAGGATCATTTTCAGGAGTCGGAAGAAGGATGAGCGAGCTGTGAAGTCGGGGTCAAAGTTGTAATTGTCCTTGGCTGTGCCCCTTTCCTCATCATCTATCTTCACGTGCTTTTTGGGTACAGGTACAGATTTCAATGAAGATGGTAATAATTTATGAAATCCAGTGCGGCGGATTGCTCTAGCAAGAATGCCTACGCCTGGAAGCATCTGGATATGATAGGGAATGTGGCGGTGAAATTTGTTCTTATCCCATATTTCGATCGGTGGTGGTGATACCAGCCAGGCCAGGTAGTTCGTTCTAGAGAAAGTTGGGGTACCGTAGAATCTTCGACCAAGCCACAACCTTAAACCTAGCCTAGTCCCATTTGCGCCACACACATCTATAAACCAAATCTTTTTGTTTGACATAGTTATACGAGCCAAGGCAACTGTTGGAAGATATTACCATATGCTTCTGGAAATAGATTCTCGGGAACATATGTCAGATGCCTAGACATCATATATATCACCATTTATTACTTCTTTGAAAATTTCCCTTACCATTCGGGATATCGCTGTTACTTCCTGATCAAAATCATTTTCACGACGTCACAGCTCATCCTGTTATCTAGAACTGGTCAACTTTGAAATTTACATCCGGCATGATGACGTCTGAAGAATCCCATTCCGACACTGATATCAAAGGTTCTCCACATACACATTCTGATTCTCCGGAACATGGAGCATCTCATCCACCTATCCCAATGAACTCTTCTACGGCATCTATCCTCAGTGAGAATCCACAGCCTGATATACATAAAACGGCACAGGAATCTTTACCTTTTCCCCCGCCGCCTAGGTCGATTAAGGAAATCGCAGAATTCATTCGGAACGGACACGCCAAGAGTATCGTAGTCCTCACTGGGGCGGGCATATCTACTAGTGCAGGAATACCCGATTTTCGATCCCCGGACACTGGAATTTATGCCAACCTTGCCGCGTTGGATCTTCCTTATCCCGAAGCCGTCTTTGATATTGATTTCTTTCGCATAAATCCAGCACCGTTTTACGTCTTGGCCAGAGAGTTATATCCTGGTAAATTCTTTCCCACACAAGCACATGCTTTCATTGCGTTACTAGAGAAAAAAGGTCTCCTTAGCAAACTCTTCACGCAAAATATTGATTGTTTGGAAAGGCAAGCTGGCGTATCCTCAGAAAAGATCATCGAGGCTCACGGCAGTTTTGCAACTCAACGATGCATCGAATGTAAGACAGATTATCCTCATGATTTAATGAAACAGGCTGTCGAAAATGGAGATCCGGCTTCTTGCCTCGTTCCCCAGTGTGGAGGTCTGGTAAAGCCAGATATTGTTTTCTTCGGTGAACAGCTTCCACGCCAATTCTTCATGAACACACACGTCCCTGGCCAGGCTGATCTCGTCATTGTGATGGGTACCAGCTTGAGTGTGTATCCATTTTCTTCCCTGCCATCTCTAGCCAAGGAAGGGGTCCCAAGGCTGCTGTTCAATATGGAAGCTGTGGGGGATCTTGGAAGCAGGCCGGGCGATGTGATTGTTCTTGGCGATTGTGACAGTGGAGTCAAAAAGTTGGCATCGGCGCTGGGATGGAGCAATGAACTTGAGGAGTTATGGATTTCAGTTGGAGGAAATACAAAGCAAAAGGAGGCTAAAATCTTGGAAGAAGCTAGATTGAATATGTCTAAGGATGAAGGTCTTGAAGCAGATATCAAACAACTCGCTACCGACATTCACGATACCCTGAACTTGTCAGAAAGTCACACGCAGAGGCTGAGTTCTTTCCTGGAAAAATATCCTGGTTTGGACTCAAAGACTATGTCTCCTGTCGACGTAAAGCCAACATCCAGTCCAACAACAACAACTTCGTCAGCTGTACCTTCTGAAGCCCTTCGAACAGTAGAAACATCAACGATTTTGGGAACTTGTCCCACAGAGCCGTTTATAACTCAACCTCCGAGCCCTTCGGATGAAGAATATTCTATTAATAGATATGCTGTTGATCGGCACGCGATACTCGACATGACGATGCCACAGAACAAGCCGAACTCCACGACGCCATCGTTGTGAATACAATACGAATCCACACATAAAAGCCACGATGGCAGCAGAATCGGCACATTGCAATAGAAGTTATCATTTAAATGTATAAACTGGCTAGTCTATATAGGCTAGTCCTACCAATATTGTCGAGTACAAAAAGGAACCAAGTATTGGATGGAGTACAGTGTGGATGTTTCGAGGTTTTATGGGTTTACGAAAGATGAATGCGCTGTGAATACAACAATTTTGGAAGTTGCTGTGTTTAGAGTCACGATTTTATACAGCTTTTTTCATGTCTGCTAAATTTGCGTGTTGATTACTTATTTTTTTCCAATTGATCCTTTGATGTTCATTTTAGATACCAGGAGGCATGCACGGTTTTCTAAAAGCAGACTTATAATTTTCCACTGCTCAGTGTTCTAGTCTTGACCGATTATTCAAATGCGAATCAATACAATTGACAATAATCATTTGAATAATGGAATCTCTTTTCGTTAAATATTTGCTGGTACTTTCAAAGCATTCCTGGTGAGATAAAGGGGGATCCGTTTTCGGTCATAAGCAAATGCAATATGTTGTGTGTGCAGTTTTTGAACAAAAGGAAAGAAGTCTTTATCAAAACACTACCATCATCAAAAGATATATGATGGCTATTTCCTTGCAACTACCTAAAGGAAATTGGATACCTTCATAACTCAATCTCGTGCGACCGGCAGAATTCGAACATCAACGTAATGGCGGGCCCGCCTCCACCATATGGCGCTGATGGCCCTATGAATGAACCCCCTGGCTATACCGTAGATCCTAGGTATGTGGCCCAAGGAGCACTGCAACCGCCTGGTCCAAACGTACCAGAGAACGAAATGCGGCTACGGCAGCAAGGCTGGTTAAGCCAGGAAGGGGGACTCGATGTCGCAGGCGCTCTCTATCAAGGGGTACGGGTACTGCACATGGGGGATAGTGTCATAGGACTATGGCAAAGGCAAGGACCTGGTGAACCTCAGAAGGTTGCGATCAAACAAACCACGCGTGCGCGGGATCCCGAACAGAGCTTATTGAATGAGTTTAATTTGTTGCGTGAAATGCACTCTAAGCCGACCCCCATCAAACATGTATTGAGGGGGTATAAACACCAGGAGAATGTGGGACGCAATACATTGCGTCAAGATGTCGGAATCATAGAGCAACTGACCCTCGAATATGCACCAGGCGGAAGTTTGTTCGAATGGCAAAAACGGAAGTTGGCAAATCGAATCAGGCCGACCGAAGTTGAACTATGGGAAATATTCCACTGTTTGGCTCGCGGCATTCTCGTAATGCAAACTGGAACTGAAGACCATCATTTTCGGCCTAGACGAGATGATGAGCTTTCGGACATCGTCCACTTCGATCTAAATCAATCAGCCGTACTGGTTGGTGATCCGATAGAAGATGAAGAACACGAAGGTACCGCCAACGTTTACAAACTTGGGTCGTTTCGTCGTGCGATAAAGGATCGACCTGAACGCTGGCATAGAGCTGGCGCTGGAAGTTCCGTGGACGCGGCGTATCACGATAGATATCACGATAGGGGACCCGTTAATTCCATGGCTCCAGAGCAGCTTCGATCGGAAAGGATGGGCGGCGGTAAAAGACCATGGCTAACTAATAAAAAGATCACGCACAAATCAAACCAAGGTAACCGAGTTAATAGCCTCCGCATGGACTCACTCACCAACGTGTGGAAAGCCGGTTTAATAATGTATTGCCTCGCAAGCAACATCACGGAGGTTGACTGGTCAAGAATGCAGGCCATTGATACATCAAGTTCAAGAATTGATAGAGTGGCTGGGGCGGGACTTACTATTGGTACCACAGCGGACGAATATGATATGAAGAACAACAGATCCCCGACATATAGCAAAAAGTTGATGTCGATCATCAGGTACTGTCTGATGATCCAACATGCGCACTTTCAGTTTTTTGTGT
>JWJA01004970.1:0-13716 GCA_000812885.1 Lanzia echinophila
GTGGGCTGGGGAGTTGAGGAGCCTTTATACATCTGAGAGGTGGTCTGAGATGCCAATATCTTCTACCAGGCACTTTTATTGTTTTTCAGAATGTATATTATATATGACATTTTACTGTACAAGATATTGGATCAGGTGTGTCTTCAGGTACGGCTGTGATATACTCATCCACTACCGTGGACTTGGAACCCAGACAAAGGATATCCCTTCTAGTCAGTTCCATGAATAAAGTGAATCATGTGAATCATGTAAGTTTGTAGACAGACTGCTTTATTCACAAATCAATAGACTACATTCACCTATGCATTGCATTGCTCATCAATGAATGTAGCCTAATGATTATTCTTAGGTACAGTAAGTAATGCATGTATGCACTATGGTTAGTTCGCTTTCAAACAAGTATTGCCCTTCAGAATAATTATACAGTTTTATCCCTCTTACGCAATCCTGAGGAACAGACTTGGCCGATCAAGCCAACCTAGCTAGCTATGCTAGTCATATGTCACCTAGCAAGCAACAATAAGCTGGAACTTCTTGAAAAAAGTAAAATAATCTTTCCGTACCCGTAAGTAGTTGCGTACATACCACCAAGACATATCTATGAATATTCTTTTATTTGCTCATATTAGTAAGTTGCTTAATCCACACATGATCTGTGGACCCCAACATACCAAACTGAAGGCTGTGCATGTAGACAATTACTACCATTGGTATAAAACATCAATCATTCTACCAAACAAGATGTTCGTAATGAATATATCATATATAGCCGTATGAAATGATAGTTTCTCGAAGAGACCATGGTTCTCGGTGCCAAGTGATAGCGCATAACTTCGATTTCCACTACCACTTCAAATTATATACCATATTCCAACTTGTAAATTTACAAATACATAGCCAAATGTGTTAAATTATAAATGGCGGGGAATTAACTGCGAAACGTTCCTTTTTATACCCTCCTAGGGATTTTCAAGCATCGAAACCAGCCATGGTTTCCTAAATCCACCTGATATCATCATCAAATCTCTTCATCCCATACACTAGTATTTAACATTTAACCAAAAATCTAGCAATCAACACTCACTTTCCATTCCATTATCAACCCCAAACTCGTAAACCCAAACACTTCATCTTCAACATCTCAAGAATCATTCCTAATACCGTGATGCAGTGACCTCGTTAAGAGACCATTTCACCTGTACAAATCACATTGCTTCACTGTACAAACTCTCCATACTGCAAATTCCAAACATCCAAACCTTCCATCAACAAGACAAGAAATCATCGCACATAAACTCACTTCCACACCCACATACACAAAACCTCCTTCCCCTTTCAATACCACACCACACCACACCACACTCTCTTCCCACTCTTTCCCCACTAATCCAATCCAAACTCCAATCCCCACTCCACCCACCCAGTGAAAACACCTCCCCGTAAATCAAAATCTCTCATCCCACCATCCAACTACCTATACCAACTACTTCACCCATATCCATATCCATATCCAAATCATCCGAATTCCAGGACGAGAATTCCCATACAAACCTTTAATTCCAAGTAAACCCGCACAAGAAGACGACAACAACTCCAACCAAAATGACAATTCCCGCCGCATCACCTCCCGTTTGTCCCTCGCGGCAATACGATTCAACCTGCTCTACACCCGATTCTGGGCGTCGTGGAAAAAAAAAGAGAAAGAAGAGAAAGGAGGAGGGTATTAGTTATTATAGTTGTTGCTAAACGCTAGGATGCGCTAGTTTAGAACCTTCTAAGCCAGGCCCCTTTCAATAATATGCGTTTTATATAATGGGATGAGATGAGAGTTGGATTTGAATTAAATGACATTAGTCACAAATCTGCTTATCGTTGTTTTATTGCTGACATTAAAGCGATTGTCGTCTAAAACATTTGCAGCCGAGCGGCCCGATGAAAGTCAACCTCCTTCAGATCCGATCGTGGTGCTCGCACTGCAAAGCCCATTTTCGCACTTGGCAAACCGCAGTCCATCCCGTCCTGTGACCGCAGAATGAGTACAGATACTCTTTGGCTGTGTCGAAAAAAAGAAAGAAGAGAAAGGAGGTTGGTATTAATTATTATAGTTGTTGAACGCTAGTATGTGCTAGACTAATCTAGAACATTAAAAGTCAGGCTCATTTCAATAATATGCGTTTTATATAATGGAATAAGATTTGAATTGAGTGCGACTGGTAGTGTTTGTTATTGTTGTTGTTGTTGTTTAAGGCGGTTGCATTTCGCACCATCTCAACCTCCTTTCGTCCCAAGGGGCCTTCAGATCCGACCCATGGAGCTCGCGAGCAAGGCCCCTTTTCGCCTGAATTTCCAATTCAAGACTCGGTATTGGATCATTTTCATCTTATTATTTCAAACCAATATACTTAAATTTCCAATTCAAAACTTAATAATAGACCGTTTTTGAATTGATAGATGGGATGCTTAATACCAATTGATCAAAATTAGTTAAACATGCAGATATTACTTACCCCTTATAAATTTCAATACCATCTAACCAACTTTCTCACAACAAAACAACACTCGGACTAGAACTGGGACCGTGAAGGACCAGGAAGTCAAGGTAAGTATGACAGAAGCATTCTTTCTATATTTATTTTTTGTAGTTATCATACACCCTATTAATCGCCGCTCCACGCAATGAGAACTCATGCCAAGATTCAACACCAAGATAGATGCTATGCCAAGAATTCTTCATTTCTTCACTCTACAAAAGCCCATCCTTCACCTGCTCCTTTCATCTCCTCCCACTAATAGTCCCCCAAGCATCCGGACTATGTCTTCCATTCTGCCATCCCCCAGCATCTATAAGCATGCTCTCTCGACTTTGCTTGGGCATGCCAGATGACATGTTGTTTCCCATGTTAGGATCCGTTCCACCTCCTGGCATAAATGGATTTCTACCCCCATTTCCCATTTGAGGGTTCGTTTGCTGTGACACAGCCGTATTTTGCTGTTGAGCTTGATACTGGGCAAGATCTGGTTGTTGATATTGTTGAGTAGTAGGAGCCATCTGAGGATAATTGTACAAGTCAAGGATACTTCTCTTATCCACCACTCGTTCGGTCGGCTGGGATATCATGGGGTATGTTTGTTGACGATATTGGTCGTATTGTTGATGTTGCGGCTGCATCTGAGACTGGGCTTGTTGAGGATTTCCATATTGCGACTGTTGGTGTTGCATGGGTTGCATTTGTTGGAAATTTCCATATTGTGGTTGTTGAGATTGCATTTGTGATTGAGCTTGTTGAGGGTTTCCATACTGCTGCTGTGAGCCTTGTTGCTGTGGTTGTTGTTGAGCGCTGGCCTGGTTGAAGTACGGATTCATTTGCTGTTGCGAAGATTGCTGTCCACCCATACCATAACTTCCAGGTGGGTATTGCTGTTGTGGGGATTGCGCAACAGGGCTACTGAACATAGGTTGTTGCATGAAGGGGTTCGGTTGAGGGTTCGTATTGAGTGTTGGGCCGCCCTGTTGCATGAAAGGATTTGAGTTTGGTTGTTGAGGCTGTGGCTGTTGGCCTGGGTTTTCATAAATCACGGGTGGGTATTGTCTTTGTGGTGTAGAAACAAGTGGGGTCATAGACTGTTGGTACATTTGCTGTACTGGTTGGGGCTGGGGACCTGGGAATCCACCTGTGTGATGCGGGAAAAGAGTTTGTGGCTGTGAGGATGCTACCGACATGTTCTGAAATGCTTGATTAAGCGACATCTGTGATTGTGACGGCATAAGCCCAAAAGGATTTGTCGTCGCATTGTTTTGAAATGGGTTTGTCCCGTGGTAGGGACCTTGTGCGATTGAACCGGTAGATTGCGATGATTGCGGTATGGGGAATGGTGGATTATCAAGTTTATCAAAAGGATTATTTGAATTCGATGTCGTCGCTGGGCTAATGGTTTGTTGCCGTTCCAAAGACAATCCTATTGGACTTGCCGGCGTTCGTGGGGCGGAAGAGGTCATGGAGGACGAAGTCATTTGTCCAGATACGCTACGAGACCCTTCACCCAGTCGAACCAGAGTTTCAATCGACTTCTCCAGATTTCCCCCTAAACCCTTTAATACTGTAATATTTCTTTTCTCGTCCGTAAATCCCATATCTCGCAGCCTCGCCATTTTAGACTCTAACTCATCTGACGTATTGATGGCGGCCCCAAATATCCTGGATTGTTTGCTTGTACCTGGCGATAGAGGGTCATCACGATCGCGCTCCCGATCCCGAGCCTCAAATTCTTGTCGAGGCTCTTTCTTTTGTTTCGATGACATTGGGAAAATCGAAGACGCCGATCTAAATCCGAGTTTACCATTCTTTGGAGGAAGCGGTGGTGGTTGATCATCCGAGCTGGTGCTTCCCGTATTATTCCGTTTTTGAACCTTTGGGCCGCTGGCATACTTTTGTCTTATAAAACGTTCCATAGCCGAATCTGCCTCATCTGCATCGATAGGAATCGGAGGTCGCGAGCCTTGTGGGTTATAATTTCGATTTGAAGCAATATTCCCAACGCGCTTCATATGCTAAAACATCAATTAGAAATACGCCGGGCAAAATCCACGCATTCTAAAACTCACCTCGACCTGTTCTTTGGTCCATGAATCCATACTCAGCGATTTAACCTTTGTAATATGTGTCCCTAGCTTTCGGTGTAATGCAGCGCAACGCATGCACAGAAATATTCCCAACTATTCCTCAGTCAGTAACTCTCATGCAACCATCAACCAATTTGCCCCATCATGTTTGTCGCGGAAAATGGATTTCGACTTACACTCCAACTTGCCCATCCTAGTCGCAGACGTTAATTCATGTTTGCGATTCTCGGATTAAGAGGGTTCCAAGGGCTTACCTGGGTTCCTGGCCTGACAATCGGCACAAACATTATTTCCTGGCTGCTTGACCAGTTCCTGCAGAGCTATCTCGTTGCGCGCAAGTTGCCTCTTGCTTAATATCCCGGCCATGTTCGAAGAAATGAAAATTAAAAAGGGGGTATTGAGTGAGAAGTTCGAAAATGAAGAAGTTGAATTGGCTAATTTAAGAGGAATTAACCCAAAGCTTGAGCGTATTTGGTATAATTACAGCTTTATACAAAGGTGTTGCGGTTGAATGTACAGGAACTCTTTAAAGTTTCATTCGTTTCTAATCGTAAGTCATGAAAGAAGTACAGTACACAATGTTTCGAAAGTTGGAGCAATTATAAAGGCGAAAATGGGTATGAAGTTTAGAATTTTGAAATGGAATTTGAGAACAGAAGATGTGGATAAAATATATAGAAACTTCTTCTGCGAAAAGAGTATTTCGTATCTCCAAATTTAGAGAACTCTTTATGATAGAAAGGGGGAAGATGAGAGAGCGTGTGTGAAGAGAAGAGAAGATGAGATGGATGAATGGGATGGATGGGATGGATGAACTGCGAAGAGAGAGAAGAGAAAGAGGGACAGAAGAGAGAGTAGAGTAGAGGAGATTAGAGTAGAGTTAGAGAGAGAAAGAAAGAAACAATCCATTCAAATTCAATCAATAGTTAATTAAGTCAGAGCTTCGGATGATGTTCCTCATTTGTCAGAAATTGGGTTTATGTTTCGAGTAGGATACGGAGTAACCCAGTTGCAGCATAGATGGATGAAAATGGAGATATCCACTTGCCCAGTGTAGTTACATACCATTTCATTCCATTCCATAAAATCAATACCAAAATAAAAAAATAAAAAGCCATATATATACCTTATATTTAAGGTTGGTTTATTATGTAAATATCCTTGTAAATACCAAATTGACGAATCATAATCAATTTTAGGTTTCAAATCTATTAAAGGCTTTAACGGTCGGTACTTTTGCATGAAAATGTTACTTCAAGTTACTTTAATTTATGAATCCTTGAAAATATTTAAAATCATTCAAATCAACCGTTATGGAAAAAATTCAATCTTGTAGCTAACCTCATAAGGAATCGAAGGAAGGTATTCAATATTTACAAAAAGAGGACTATGATTTCCATCTTCAAAGATTATCCTCAATCTTAATCTCTTCCCTTCATCAGACCATGATTTTAGGATTGGGATCTCCGTCATCAGAAACATTCACACGGCAAAGAGTATTGATTTGTCGCGTTTGCAGAATATCCATAGAAGATTATGGATCTCATCACTTAACTCTACTTTTTTGAAATGACGACCTATCTCTTTTACTCCAAGGATCATTTTATGTTTCAAAGTCAAATGGAGTAGGTGGATTTCAAGATGTACAATTTCTTTTCCTGTTCCAGTCGGTGCATTAACCTATGGAGCTCCCCGCCATTTTTACGTGTTTGGGCATCGATCGTGCTTACTTTACTTACTACTCGTGATGCAGCTTAGCAACAACTTTAGAAATCCAAATCTCACGGTACTTCAGCGGTGGCACTACGTAAGCTTTTCTATTACTCCCCATTTCCCCAACCACTTGCTTCCAACTCCCCATCGTCACTGCTATTGACCAACATCGCCAAATTTCGAACCAACCTCCACATCAAGCCTTACCAAATTTGGACAAGTCGCAATGGGGTCGAATTATCAGACTATGAAGCCGAGCTTCCATCCTTCCCCAGATTTCGAAGAGTCTCCACAAATCCAAGAGCTCATCAAATCACTCAACCTTGTACCGCATATTGAAGGGGGTTTCTTCGTAGAAACAGACCGAGCGCCAGACGTGGTACCCTCTCCTTTCGGAAGCGACAAATCCTCTACATCCGACCTTGCCCCTCAACGACCGGGCTTCAATCCTGGCGTGAGGCACTCCTCAACTTCCATATTCTATCTGCTTACGCCACACGGTCCTCAAGGAGGTTTTCATCGGAATAAGGGCAGAACAGTACATACACTACACAAGGGGCGAGGGAAATATGTTTTGATACACGCCGATGAAGAAGGGGCCGAGAAGAGGATTGAGACATTCATTGTGGGGCAAAATGTTGCAGCGGGCGAGAAGTTGCAGTGGGTTGTTGAAGGAGGGAAATACAAAGCTTCGTATTTGCTCCCGGACAGTGAAGACGGGAAAGAAAGTCAAGGGCTTCTGATCAGTGAGACAGTCGTTCCTGGTTTCGAGTACTGTGATCACGATTTCCTCTCATCGGAACGATTGAAAGAACTTGTTGGGTTAGAGAAGGCAGGTGAAATGAGCTGGTTATTAAGTCCTCTGGGAAAGTACCTGTAATGGAAGTGTCCGTTTTGGAATTAGCTCTATTTCTAGGCTCATCCCATGAAATACCGACGTCGCACGAGCTGTATGTTTAAGTTTAGTTGAACTAGTGTAGTTCGTGAAAGATGGGATTTGAAGTATCCGATATATACCTGTCTGCATGTGAAAACTACGGTAGTGAAGGTGTTGTTGCTACCAATCTCTCCGAGTCATGATGGTATTGCCCCGACGAATGTAAGTATTGAAATTTCGCTGTCGCAATTTTCTGTCGCATGCAAATTCAATTGCGATCAATTCACGACAAAATTAATTATCAGATATGCAACAAAACTTTCCTTCGCTGTAAATATCTCACTTCACCTCGCTTGACTTTCTAATTCACCCAACTTGTTCTTCTTTTCACTTACCTTCAAACCTCACTTCACATCTCAAATCCCTTTAAAATTAAAACTCCATGTTCCATGTAAAAACTCCAGCTCAGCATATACTTCCCCCATCTCAAGAAGAAGGAGGGACTTACCGAGAATTGTTCTGTCTGTATGTATGCAAAAAGTATTATATGAAATATTATATGATTGATATCCTATTATCTCATCCTCTCACAAGGACTCGCAGCAAGCTCACAACTCTCTTTCTCATTCTTCTTTGAAAATCTACGTATCTAGATGATACATACTTGTATCTGTATATAAGAAGAAGAAGAAGATGATGATGATGATGAAGGGCCGTAAATTGGAAGGAAGGTTTTTAATTTGAATTGATGAATGAGGATGAGGATGAGGAGGGGGAGGGGGAGAGGTTGGTGAGGATGGGAGGTTGGTGAGGATGAGGGGTTGGTGAAGTGATGCTGTGATGAGAAAATTATGGATGGATTATGTGCTAATTTACTTAAGTTCCATTTGATAATGGATGCACTCCGGTCTTGAGTTTTAAGGTGACTATGCTAGATTCTTTGATATGTGATGCAATATTCAATGAGTTTCATTTGATACAGTCGGTTTTTAGCTTCAAAACTCTCCTTTTTGCTGCTGTTAATCGATGCTCTTCACTGATGTATTTTCAACTGGTACATCTGCTGTTGTGCTAGTTGATCGGATTCGTTATGATATTATCATCCGGGTTAGTTGAAGGATTAGAGTATACATTGTCATAACTCATTAATTTCCAACTAGCATTTGAATTCAAAATCCGAATCTTTACATGTGTGAGTATCATGCATTTCTGATTTCCTGCTGGGTTATAATATATGTACGCTATTACAGGCAAGAAAAGTTAAGTTTCCGACGTGCAATTTCCTTTGTCCATCATAACCACATTCCATATCACCTGTCCAGGGTACATTCTTTGAACTTGAATACATTGTTTTTCGAAGCACGTACATCCAAGAAAACCCCAGCCGCCGAATTTATCTCGACGTTCTTTGATGTCCTGAAGACCCCTGTCCAGAAGTTCTTGCAAACAAATCGGATTATATTCCCAGCATGACTTGTTCGATTTCAGATATTCCTGGAATCTCTGGACGGAGGTGGAACTAATATTCAAGAAACGCTTCGTGATGAGTTGGAATGCCTCTTCTAAATCTAGTTTTACTCCTACGCCGGGCGCCATACACATGAGAACTTTCGCGCGATTATCCGTTTTGAGTTTCGCTTTCAGAAACTCGTGCCATACTTCCCTACTTATCAACGGTATGAACGGTCCTGAACTATTTCCTTCATTTGGACCCTTGGCGGCGGATCCAACTTGAACAGATGGTTGACTCGATCCTGGACGATTTCCTTCGTTAGGACCTTTGATGGCGGATGGAATTTGAGCAGATAATTGACTTGATCCTGGACGATTTTCTTCATTAGGACCCTTGACGGTGGATGGAACTTGAGCAGGTGAGGAGTTAACGTCGGTTTTAGCAGGTGAGGAGTTAAATTCGGTTTGAGCAGGTGAGGAGTCCAAATCAAAGTTGAGTTGAGCTGCCAGGGCTGGTGAGGATTCTACTTTATGGATAAATGACTTTAACTCCTCCTGGGCCTGCTGGTCTTCTCGCTGCATGTGGTAAATCTTCCCCCCGATTTCCATGACCATTGCCCGAAGCCGCTCGTTTTGACTTTTGAACGTTAATAGAGTGTTAAGGATTCTTTCGTGCTGGATTTTTAAAGTATCATTGTTAGCGAGTACAAGGTCGATTTTGTTGTGGTGGCTTTGAATGGTATTAATGCCAGTGACCAGAAGGTCTAGCTTTTCCTCAAATCGATCCCAGCGTTCCTTGTCTGCGATCCTAGTATCGATTTCAGGTGGAAATGGCATCATCTCCTAGATATATGCGTCAGTATGAATTAAGTAGGAATAGGATTGCGTTTGAATACCTGGTCGACATCATCTGCATGAAGTAGTGTCGCGTCGAGGTTGTCCTGGTCCATTTTATATGGTCTGTCTACCAAAGTTAGTTTTAATTGAAGATTCATGCTCGAGAGGGCTTACGAGGGGTTTGTTGTGACAGTATTTGACGTTGGTCATGGAAGGGAAAGCTTGGTAACTTTGCGAATACCGATTCTGGTTGGTGCAGATTCGAGGGAGGTAAAAATGTGAAGATAATATTGAAGTTTTGATTGCAAATGCTATTTGTAATGTACAGAATTTAATAATAGTGAAAGTGTTATGAGTTGTTCAAGTTTGATTCGACTTGGTTTTTTTGAGGTTCTTATGAACAGGGAAAGATTGTGACAGCAGCGTATTTGAAAGAGGCAAGAACCCGTACCTTCTCTCTTATTTCACTCATAGCTCCTTCCCGATCAAGATCTGGGGACCAAACCAGACGAGAGTGCAAAAAAAGTTGGTACTATAATTCCGAAATAAGTAGGAATAATCTTAAAAGATCGAATAAATGTGAGGGATTTAGAAAGTTAATACAAGGTTTCCTGTGACGGTAATCTCATGATTCCGGACGAGATTCCTCCATGTCGCCAATACAAGCCAGCTACCGGTAACGCTGGTCCGAATAATACAACATGTAATAAAAGTGGAAGTCCCCAACCTGGCATTTATAATTCCGAAATGAATACAAATAATCCCAACCTGGTTTCATGGAGAAGGCTGGTATTTTAATATCTGTGGAAGTCAAGTTATAGGGAAGTTATTCAGGATTCACTGAATGCACCAAGTTGATTACCAAGAAATCCAGAAAGATTACCATACAACAAGATTTCGAATTCGAATTGTGGAAAGGATACATCAACTCGTAAAATATGTTTGTGTCCCGGCAGAGTTTCTACTATTGGAGGGGCTCGCAGTATATGAATTTGTCTACAACTGAATCCAGTACTAGGAAGATATTGTCTCCCGCGATACAAGTCCTGGAACAAGAAGACACCAACACTATTCAACCAGGAGATGTTGGTTTGATGTTATATGACCATG
The DNA here is from genome assembly GCA_000812885.1 of Lanzia echinophila. NCBI lineage: Eukaryota > Fungi > Ascomycota > Leotiomycetes > Helotiales > Rutstroemiaceae > Lanzia > Lanzia echinophila. Next base: position 10,611 of record JWJA01004970.1, read on the forward strand.
CAAACGCGATCCGAGAGCAAACCGACCGTATTCACAAAGCGGAGATAGATCTTGTTATGATATGGTGGGAGCGAAGGGTGAAATCGAGTGAACAGGGTATTGGGGAAACCTTTTATGCAATACTGTGTAAGATATTGGGAATTGAAATGAAGGTTTGGGAACAATTTCGGGAGCTTCCGTACTAGCAACGTACCCAGATTCGAAAACCATTACTTGTTCTTCAATTACCAAACCGCCTAATCGCCCAGACGTGAAATAACATTCCCCGGCTGCCTACCGTACCACATAAACAGACGGATTCGAGAATTACTTCGTGAGTTACTGTAATACACAACCATCTGGATTTGGAAACCCGTGCTTTGAATGCCGCATCATCTAAGTATCTGGATTTGGGAACTATTCCCGAACTGCAGCACCTAATTACTCGAATTGGGGAACCCTAATTTCAACTACTATACTACATACCTTCCCCCTTCATTCCTTCCTTCCTTCAGAGCCAACACACTTCTTAATTCTATCACAATGAAAATAAACAGCGACGAATTGCTCAACAAATCCCTTCATCGGTTTCAAATATTATAGCCTATGTATTTATTATCTACTTCATCATTATGGAGCAACCATGTCGTCTTCTCACTCTACCTGTCGAACTTCGCATAAAGATTTTGGAGTACGTTCTTCATTCCTCGGTGGTTCGCATTGGATTTCGCTCAGGAACGAGGCTCCCGGCGAGGACCGCTATTATACGGACCTGTCGAAAAGTCTACAATGAAACCTCTACGTTCTTATCCATCGCTCTTTACATGCACTTTAGCAATACAATACGCTTTGCTGATACGCTAGCCGCCATGCCATCATCCGCCATACCAAAAGTCCGCGGTATTCGAGTTGATCACCACAGGTTGTACCTTGCCCATATCAATATCCTTAATTCGAACCGAATTAGCAACTCTAGTCACCTGCCGGCAAACTTTCAGAACGATACACGTATAGGCAGAGATTTTGGGTTTAGCGACATGTTATCGATTTTTCCTGGCCTAAAGTTGGATCGTTTGATAATACGAGAGATGGAAGAGACAGTATCAACGTATCGTTACATTGAATCTTTACTTCGACAAGATGGATGGAAGGAAGTATGGTATCTTACGCCACCCAAACGACTATTTAACCGTGAGATACCCGAACCAACGACGATTGAGGCATTACAAGAAAGGTTGGATAAGATGCTGAAAGACAAAGACGGGAGGGAGTCAGGTGCTGGATGTAAAATCTATTTGGCGCGGGCAGCTGACAATTATAAGACGGTGGAATGGCCACTAGGGTGGTCGGATGGCGGAGAAGATGAGGTCAAATTAGACGGTGGGCCTGTGGAAGGGATCCCCACCTGGATGAATAGGACTGTTCTGGTTGTGATGAAGAGAGGAAAAGATAGCGAGTACTGTAATGATGGAAGCCAGTTACGTCCGCGGTATAAGGCTTTATTTGATGAGCTGAGCTGGAAGGACATTTCCTCGTTTAGTAGTATTGTTCTAAAACAAACTGGTAAACCCAGAAATTACCGTAGGTAGTCCTAGTAAGTGATGAGCAGCTGAAAGTTTCATGGTGCCATCAATACTTGATAGCCCGGATTCCTTATGCAAGGGAGCCAATGATACCAATACACGCGCAAATCTCACTGAATGACTATACTTGCTGGGGCTCGAGAACCTTATAATGTGAAAATCAAGCTGTTATGAACAAACTATGCTAGATGATCATGCATTCATGCCAATATAAACAACTCAGCTTAACATTCTTCTTTCATAGGTGGATCACCAAGACTGAGAACATAAAGTTTGAGAAGATATTGAAATCTGGAAACAGGCTCTAAAAGTTACAGGAGGTCTTTCTATCTAGCTAACTTCGTATCTGAACGAATCTTCCAATATAACATCTCTAACCACCATCCGTCGTCCATCGAGTCGAATATCCAGCCCATATCTACATCTCTAATGTGCAGTGATCGCCAATTTCGGCACCGTGATATCGCTCCCACCGGGGGTATATGAGATCTGTGTCCAATTCATCTCGAACTCTATGTCTATCGGACTTGGGGCGGAAGCGGGCAGACAGTCCTTCCACCACATCGAGGTTAGAAACCAAGCGACTAGTCCTTGGGGACGCCAAGTTGATTGCGGGGCTGTTGTGGTGGAGAATTTTCCTAGAAAACGTCAGTATAAACAAAGGAGATTCAAAAGACGGGAGAAAGATGTAATTCAAGACTTACCTGGTGGAGCAGGACCAAGAACAAACCCAGTACTGCTTCGACACTGTGCATTTGATGGTCTTGCAATTGTATGGCCACGAGGTTGTCCCGGTCGGTTTCCTGAGTCCATATCGGGACCTGGTCCAGGGTTTGGAGACAATGGAGCTTCTGGGCGTCTCCACGAGCCAGGGGAATAGGGCCCTGTGGGCCCTGGAGGCCCACCCCAATATCCATCAGCGACGTAAGTTTTGGGTACCAAATTAAGTCTTTGCATAAGCCTACAATAAGATCCTTCATCTAGCCGCTTGTCGTAAGCTCTTGCATCTCGGCGTTCTGGAACCCCAAATGTCTTCAACTTAGAAGGCTCGATGAAGAATACATGGGGAATGCGAAAAGAGCTGGGGTCTTGGTTGTCAAGCATTGTAGTACCACGAAGCCAGTAGCGGGATCGATATTTATCTGGGAAGTTAAGTCCACCTGCGTGGTTGAAGCTGTAATGTCCGTACGGAGTATACTGCGATTGATGAGGGTACGAGTCGTGCGGATGATGTGTCAACTAGACTAATAAGTTAAATGCTCACTCTCTTGGTGTCAGCACCATTGATACTACATACCTGTACGAAAGACACCATGACTTGAGGTGTCTGGTTTCCAGTAGCCACGACGTGCTTTCCAACGATGACAACAGGGTGATTGAACCCACCTTCTAACAATACACAAGTTGTGCGACACCGATGATTAGACAGATGATTGGGAATTGGTCCACAAATACACGGTAGATCTGACACGTAGCTGCTCCCAGGTAGCAATAGAATGCAACCGACTTCTATGTCTTCTGCTCGTGCAACAGGCATGATTGAT